>CAKOGP040001967.1:0-12417 GCA_933822405.4 Cylindrotheca closterium
CGACCAGTCTGCTGCGCAGATCTTCCTCCACGGCCACCTCGACCGCCTCTGCCTTGGTTTCTTCTACCAGGCATCTTGCTCTGTAGTCCCTCCTACTTTGCAATGTTCAAAAATTACCTTTGTTGATCGACTGTCAGATAATCAACTCCGTAGCTGTAATGAGAGCCTCAACGCTCTAGCTACCTCTGGAGTATACTGAGCTCGAATCTACGTCGGCTATGGATTGCCTACAATAGGAACAGGTGCCAGTGATGCTGGGCTTCAACCTGCGGATGAACAGTCTCACCACTTCCTATTAGATCTTATTCTACTGCTATTCTTGCCAGAAGTCAATCGACAATGATCTCCACAAGCAGGTACAAAAAATCTCTTCCGGAAGCCGTCTGCGTCAGCTCTCACCAGCAGTCGCGGCGTATAAAGCACATATGCACATGTTCTTCACGAACTAGTCACAGAGTAGATCTACCTTCAATACTTATCCATCTCTGTACGTACTCGAACCGTACTTCTGTCCGTGTTCGATATCATCAATGTCCGACTTAAATGTCCGACATGTTCGACTGTTCTTTTACCTATCAAGATCCCATTTCACCAACATTCTTTCTCTCTCTTCTGCTGACTCTCTGTCTTGTCTCCTGTTCCATCATGTCCGATAGAGTCCTTTGCGACGACAAACAACTTTGACTCCGGTAGGCTTCCTCCATGGTAGCAGGTCTCCATGTAGGTCCCCAAGTCGGGTAGGTTTTCTTCTGCGTTTGTGCCGGATCTTACCAAACGCTCAAAGTAACGATCAATTTGGGAATAGATTCCAAAGAGAAATCTCTCGAGTGCTCGATCCTGCTGGGACACTCCCATCTTTTGTGCGATCGAATCCACATTCTTTGCAAACTTTTTGTACACGGCTGTCAGTGAATGAGTTTTCCCAAACACTACACGGTAGAATACCCGCATGCCATTGACCATCTCAAGGAACTGCATGGGATCCTTTGGGAAGATAGCATGCTTGATCTTGTCGTGGGCTTGATGATCCTTCATTGAAGCGGTTGTCTTTTTGCCCGTCAACCAATAATCGCTCTTGTTGTAATCGTTGATCGCGTTTGCATTTTTGTAGTGCTAGAAGCAGACACTATTGAACACACGTTCAAACCCTTTTCAACGTCGCCGCGCGAACAAAATTCCAATTCCACCAGGCTCTTGATTACTTGGGTTGAAACGATGATTTCCAGATTGAGGTTTAGTTTCTTGGCCTCATCGTCCAGCAGGGACTGCACAATTCCAATTGATTTGTGCTTCTTACACTTTGCTAGCTCGTGCCAGAGGGTGGGGAGCTGAGCTGAGGTCGTGGTACCAGCAACTCTCTTCAGGTAGGAGAGCCTTGTGGGCCACTTCTTTTCCACTGTATTTGGGGGGGGCTTGTGCGATGCTTGTCCCTGGATACCCGCTACCACTACCTCCGAAAGCGATTCCACAGAGGTCTTGGTCGTCTTATTGCTCTCCTCGACGGCTGCCAAGGTCTTGGTGAACAGTTCGTAGGTCTTGTCGGAGGAATCTCCAGATGAGTCCTCCGAGTCCAATCCGGCGAAATCCGAATTGATTACTCTGGAAACCCAGCGTCAGGCAGATGTCGTAGTGAGAACAGCAGGTTCTCCGATGTTCTTCGAAAGCTGATCTCTCCCAATGACCGTGTTCGCCATGCGCCAATGGTCCACGAAGTGCCGGAACTTCTCCTTCACTTCCGAAATTTTTTCAGGCTCCTTGCTGTTGGCGAGAATCTTGATTCTATCAATCACCAATCGCAAGACTTCGCGTGCCGACGATCCGTCCCAAGTGATATCCAAGAACTCCTTGGGAATGGGCATTCGCTTGCGTGTAACCAGTAGGTCGTAGGCCATCTCAGGATCTTCGTCAGTGATATCCTCCCGTCTCAGGATCTTTGTCGGTGATATCCTCCATCACAAACAACTTGGAGCGATCCTGCTCGAGCTCGTCGTTTATCAACCACGCCTCCAACTTTGGAACCTTAACCGGATTGGTTTTTGAGAAGGCCTTTGCTGGCCAAGAGAATGCCAGTGGGTCGCTCCCGTTCTCCAGAACGTCATGGTCCAGCACGTACAATTTATCAAAATGCTGCTCTTTCTTTTCGCCAACCGTTGTGTACCTAATCATTGGGCGATGCCAAAAATTAAAGTTGTTCACCTGTTCCTTGGGCCATCCCGTGTACCAGGCCGGGGCGCCTCCTTGCACACCCTTTTCGACAAGGCTGTTTAGATCTTGCAACTGAAGGTCCTTGGTGGGATCAAAGGCATTGAGGACCGCCTTGGAATCATGGTTTGGGTAGCTCGCCTGAGTGGTGAGGTAGCGGTAGCTCTTTTTGCGCACGGTGAAGTCCGTAATGGTCATGGTGATGGGTGTTACAGGTAGAAGAGCCGTGTGCTTTCCTAATCTTAATAACTATCTATTCCTAGACTTCAAATTCACTCTGTCAAATACAGAGCAGTCTTTTCAAAAGGAATTAGCTGCAACTGAGCTGCAGCTCATTCACCAACATTTTTCACAACCTCTTTGGTACGTAGCTTTCCACTGTCTTGCTACTGTACCTTCTTTGCATACGTACTTGGGCGTTCCAATCCGTCCGCCCTTCGCTAGCCAACACCTGCAGTGAATCCGAACTGGAATCGGGGCCTGACCGGCTTGCTCACTCCTTCTGCACGGGGATCTGTGATCCGACATCATCACTGCTCGTGGAATTCATTCTTGGTCGGTGATCGTCGCGTTTTGGTTGTAGTTTGTTAAATTACAGACAGTTCCCCTAATTGACCATTGTTTCTGTCCTCTGAGTCAAAAATTCTGTGAATTTTTCACAGATGTTCCGAAATCTCTGTGAATGACCAACAGATGTTCCGAAATCTCTGTGAATTTTTCACAGATGTTCCGAAACTTCTGTGAAAAATTTACAGGTTTTTGTGGGGTCATTACAGATGTTCCGCAATTGCTGTGAAAATAAAACAAGCTTTAAAATTTAATCTGGCAAATGAAGTTGAATACTTACGGCATTGTGAACAATTATAAAATTCCTTGTCGTAGAAGTTTCTTTCTGGCAGGCAATAAGTGAAAGTCAATTTTTGAAGTTTCGTGCAGAAGAGGGTGAAAATGACCACATCGACTCACCAAGAAAAAGAGAAAGCTGGCTTCACAGAAAACTGCGGGATATCCCAGCAAAGGATATGGTTGTCATTTCCGTCCGGCGTGGAACATACCACTCAACAGCCATCGTCTTGCAGTCGACCCACATCGTCTTTAGATCGCACGTAAACGAGAGACTCTGGATTGGGCTTTGAGTCAATAAAGGTAGTTAATACAAAGTAGGTTGATAAATAATCAAATAATAAATTGTGAGATTATCAATACTTGATACTACTTGGAAAGAGTTGCTGCATTGAATCTCTAAGAAAGCTAATGAAATTTGAAGAGAGCTAGAGCATCGATTTCCAGTCATGACTGGAGTCCCAGCTAGCGGAGTAGCGAAGGCGTCTGTGCGTCAGTACGTCTACTGAGAGCCCAATATTCCAACACTCCCTCTTGCCAAGCTATGCAGGTAGCGGGAGATGCTTACCAGCCAATTAACCATTTCCTATGCTTGATAAAGAGTTCGACAGCCAGTGGTTTTGTCAGTATATCAGCTGGTTGATCCTCAGTATCAATAGGATGAATGGTAATCTCCTTCCTTGTTACATATGACCTAAAGTGGTGCAGTTTTGTGCAGAGGTGTTTTGTCCTGGGTCTCCACTTGTGGATTTTTGCCATTTCCAATGCTCCACTATTGTCTTCAAAGACTCTGCAATGGACTTTTGGGCGCTGGTCCAGGACAGGGATTCCATGCCTTTTCATTTCCTTGAGTAGGTTCATGAGGGGAAGCACTTCACACAATACACAACTGAGACCAGTGTATTTGCTTTTGGTAGAGCTCAAAGCGATTTTGGTTTGTAATTGACTTTTGTGAATTATTGCAACACCGGCGTACATGATGATGTAGCCATGATGCAAGCATGCTGTGTCTGGATCATGTCCATAGCGTTTGTTCCAGTTCCCACAAAAATCTGCATCAACATACACCTCAAATGATTTTCTCAAGTCCGGTTTGATGAACATTCCCTTATCTGCCATGCCTAAAAGGTAACCTCCAATTTGTTTGATTGCTTCACCATGTGCTTTCTTTGGTGCTGGTGACATGCATATGCAAGTTCCAGTCTTGTTCCTTTCTCCAGGTAGGCAATTTTCCCAACAATTGATCAATATTTGAATTGATTGTCAAATGGCAGGGAGTATGCTTCCTTTTGAAGGATTCTGGAGTGGATCATTGGAGTGTCTTGAGAGTTTGAATCTTTGATTGGTTTGTCCTTTTGCTTGAGTCGCAGGTCTCTAGGATCTGATTGATGAGGTGAGGCTGCGTGAGCCAAAATCTGCCATCCTTCTTCTTGATGTTGACTCCAAGAAAGTTCTTGAGATCCCCTTCAACAGTCAAGCCTAATCTTTCTTTCATCAAAGAGATTGTTTCATTGATTTCTTTCTTGTTGGGTTCTGCAATGATTGAGTCATCCGTGTACAAGACATAGATCATTTTGCCCTTGAAGAAGATGCAGTCATCCACCTTGGATTGGGCAAAGCCACATTCTCTCAGCTTCTTGACCAGGAACTGGTTCTAGACACGTCCAGCTTGTTTTTGGCCGCATGTGTTGCGTCTCACTTTGAAACAATAATCAGCCAGGTCTGCTCCATCAAGGTCTATCCCTTTTGGAATCTGCATGTACAGCTCCCTCTCAACTGGTGATTGGGTGAATGCCAGTACATAATCGAGCTGTACTGTGTGCCATCCAAGTGTGAGAGCAAGTGCCAAGAGGAGCTTGATGATTCCCCAGCTTGCTACAGGAGCATAGGTAAGATCGTAATTGCAATGCTTTACCATCCTGGATCCATCAATATTTAACCAAGCCTTCCATTTCTTTACTTTTCCAGTTTTGATATTGCGCTTGCGCTTCATCTGCCATACCGCAGGTAGCAAAGTCGCTCCTTTTGGTAAGTCCTTCTTTTGGATGCGTTCGATAACCTTTTGATCCATCTGATTGATCATCTCCTTCATTGCCTTTTGAAACTCCTTCCGATCAGGTTGCTTCATTGCCTGGTGCAGATACATTGTGTCTAGATCAGTTGATGCCTTCATTGCAAGGAAATCATGAGGTTCCACTGCATTGGGAAACATTGTTTCCATTTCAAAGAGTTCAAAAGGTATGTCCAGATTGGCGAGCTCAGCGGTCATGACTTCGATGACTCGCTCTGGTTGTTGTCTTTGCCTTATTGATCTTCTAACTGATTGGTGACAATCTCCGGCAGGTGTCACTCTTGGTGACGGTGGTGCTGCCACTGGGGCAGGAGCTGGAGCTGGTTGGCCATCTCCTGTCGGAGCCTGCTCTTGCTCAAGTGTCCCTGGGGACAGGTGATCCGGAAGTTCAGATTGTTGAGGAGCTCTCTCCCTCTTAATCTTGGATCATCCGGTTCCTTGTTTCTTCAATAGGTAAGTTGAATCCAACTTGTGGTGGAACTGTTGGAGTGTCAGCCTGGGCTGCCTCCCTCTGACCATTGCAATCAGTTCCTCCTCTTTTCTCACCCTTCTCTTGTCCATCCACAAAGTAGGCCGCTTCCATCCATTTGACTTTGGGTCTCTCTTGGCGAGTGCAATTCTTCACAGAGTGGAATTTGGATTCCATGTATACATGGAATTCTGGTCCTACTCTTCCTGTCGTGAGGTTGAGAACCAGTTGCACACTTCTTGAGTGTTGCGGGGATGGACCCAAATAGATGCCGACCTGGGTCCTTGGCATCCATTTGCCTCCTGCAGGTCTTCTGCCTTGCTGCACGTTCTTGTCCAAGACAAACACAGGGCATCCAAAGTGGTGCCAGTGCTTTGGATTATTATCCACTTTGGAACTTGAAAACATCTCGTCTGGAGAGCTTCTTCAGATCTGCTAACCACAGTGTTGCATTGATCGAGAGATTTGCCATGCGGACTGCAAAGGGCCACAGACGAGCATTGATTGCCTTGGGCCATCTCTTTGTTGCATGAATCAACAAGGTACGTGCCATGTCCTGGATATGCTTGATCCTTGCTTCAGCTCTTCCGTTCTGATGATGTGCATTGACTCCTGCAAAGCTTATGGACTGCTCCTTCCGGTAACACGCATCAATCCACCCTATGGCGGCAAACGTTCCGTTGTCTGCATGGTAGTGTTGGACTTGGATCCCGTAGGTTGCAGCAAGTCGCTCAAATGCTTCCTTGCCTACCAGCGTCTCTTTCACGGATGTGCTCTTCTAGAAGTGCACATAGCTGAAGTTGGAGTATTGGTCAACATAAACGGTTGCAACTCTGTACCGTTCTTTGGTAAGAAATCCAGATGTTTGTGGGATCAAACCTGGTACTCCTGTTTCCATCATGTCAACACTAACCACTTGTCCTGGTCTTGTTCCTTTTTTTGCTTTGCGACCATTCTTCTTGTTCTTGGTGCGCCACGGCCTTCTGGTTGCCTTTCCAAATTGGCAAGCACTGCATACAGGTACATTGCATGTTGCCAAGTATTTTGGGAGCTCACCTTTCTTTGCCATTGCTTGGATCTTGGCTGGTGAACAGTGATTGAACTTGTGGTGGTACTTGAGGAACTCAGCTGTGTGATTTTCTTTTTGAGTGTCCTCTTCATTGTCCTCAATGTGTATTGGTGCTGAACTTTTGTTCTTGTCCATATCGAGATCAAAAGTCATTGGTGTTTCACACATTGGAGGTTCGGGATCATCTTCAGATGGTTCAGATTCTTCCTCTCGATGGGAAGTTGGTGTTGTGATTTTCTCATTGTCATGCTTGTCATCACTGACCATCGTTGCCTCCATTGCTGTAGGTGCTTCAAGGTCCTCTTCAAAGAGGTCGTCTTCCTGGTTGGCTTTGGCGCATTGGGCACAATAGGCATAGAAGTTGTCATACCCTGGTGCCAAATTGAAGGTAAAAACATTTGTTTTTGGGTCAACTGCAATGGTTTTTCGATACTGACACCTGTCTCCCTTGCAGTGTACAGAGCTTGCCTTCTGTTGTTTCAATGAATGTTTCAAGGCCTCTTTTCTTGAGAACTTGTGAGATATGCTGTGGGCTCAGCAATCTCATCTTGCCTGAAGGTACGTAGAATGAATTTGGGATTCGGAATGTGTGTTCCTTTCTGTCATCATCCAACCATTTCCAAACCAGTGTTCCAGCCATGACATCAATGGTCTTTTGGTTACCAAAGCCCTTGATGACATGCTGTGTGTTTTGCAGATCTTCGAAGTGGTATTCCTTGTTGGAGATGCAGAAGGAGCAGCGGTTGTTGATGCCGATTGTCAGTGAATCGGTGTCAAAGCGAGCTGGATGGTGTGTCCCTCCCTCTGACTGAGTGCGGTGTGCCAATACAGAGTTGACAATGAGCGCTCGTTGGATCTCTTGTGGGATTTGAGAGCGTTGGATGCAAGACATCCACTTATAAGACATCCACATATAAGACATCCACTTATAGCTAGACTTGCAAGTCCAGAGCTGTTGGTGGAGCTTGATTCGGGCACGCAAGTTTTGGGAGGTACGTTCCCTGACCTCTTTATTCTATTTTCTTCCTGTGAGTCCAAACTTCTTGGCTAGTTGAACCCACTTGTATCTGACCCACTTTCTCATCCATGCATACCGTGTCCACCTTTGAGATTTGGGAACATAGTATGGCACAGAGTCATACTGTAAAATACTGCAGGTATTGGCTAGCGAAGGATGGACTGATTGGAACGCCCAAGTACGTATGCAAAGAAGGTGCAGTAGCAGGACAGTGGAAAGCTACGTACCAAAGAGGTTGTGAAAAATGTTGGTGAATGAGCTGCAGCTCAGTTGCAGCTCATTCCTTTTGAAAAGACTGCTCTGTATTTGACAGAGTGAATTTGAAGTCTAGGAATAGATAGTTTTTAAGATTAGGAAAGCACACGGCTCTTCTACCTGTAACACCCATCATCATGACCATTACGGACTTCACCGTGCGCAAAAAGAGCTACTGCTATCTCACCACCCAGGCGAGCTACCCAAACCATGATTCCAAGGCGGTCCTTGATGCCTTTGATCCCACCAAGGACCTTCAGTTGCAAGATCTAAACAGCCTTGTCGAAAAGGGTGTGCAAGGAGGCGCCCCGGCCTGGTACACGGGATGGCCCAAGGAACAGGTGAACAACTTTAATTTTTGGCATCGCCCAATGATTAGGTACACGACGGTTGGCGAAAAGAAAGAGCAGCATTTTGATAAGTTGTACGTGCTGGACCATGACGTTCTGGAGAACGGGAGCGACCCACTGGCATTCTCTTGGCCAGCAAAGGCCTTCTCAAAAACCAATCCGGTTAAGGTTCCAAAGTTGGAGGCGTGGTTGATAAACAAGGCGCTTGAGCAGGATCACTCCAAGCTGTTCGTGATGGAGGATATCACTGACGAAGATCCTGAGACAGCATACGACCTACTGGTTACACGCAAGCGAATGCCCATTCCCACGGAGTTCTTGGATATTGCTTGGGACGGATCGTCGGCATGCAAAGTCTTGCGATTGGTGATTGATAGAATCAAGATTCTCGCCAACAGCGAGGAGCCTGAAAAAATTTCGGAAGTGCATGAAAAGTTCCGGCACTTTGTGGACCATTGGCGCGTGGCAAACACGGTCATCGGGAGAGATCAGCTTTCGAAGAATGTCGGAGAACCTGCTGTTCTCACTGCAACATCTGCCTGACGCTGGGTCTCCGGAGTAATCAATTCGGATTTCGCCGGATTGGACTCGGAGGACTCATCTGGAGATTCCCCCCACAAGACCTACGAACTGCTCACCAAGACCTTGGCAGCCATGGAGGAGAGTAATGAGACGACAAAGACCTCCGTGGAATCGCTTTCGGAGGTAGTGGTAGCGGGCATCCATGGACAAGCATTGCACAAGGCCCCCCCAAATACAGTGGAAAAGAAGTGGCCCACAAGACTCTCCTATCTGAAGAGAGTTGCTGGTACTACGACCTCAGCTCAGCTCCCCACCCTCTGGCACGAGCTAGCAAAGTGTAAGAAGCACGAATCAATTGGAATTGTGCAGTCCCTGCTGGATGATGAGGCCGAAAAACTGAACCTCAATTTGGAATTCATCGTTTCAGCCCAAGTAATCAAGAGCCTGGTGGAATTGGAATTTTGTTCGCGCGGCGACGTTGAAAAGGGGTTGAACGTGTTTAATAGTGTCTGTTTCCAGCACTACAAAAATGCAAACGCAATCAACGATTACAACAAGAGCGATTACTGGTTGACGGGCGAAAAGACGACCATGTCAATGAAGGATCATCAAGCCTACGACAAGATCAAGCACGCTATCTTCCCAAGGGATCCCATGCAGTTCCGTGAGATGGTCAATGGTATGCGGGTATTCTACCGTTTAGTGTTTGGAAAAACACATCCACTGACAGTCATGTACGAAAAGTTTGCAAAGAATGTGGATTCGATTGCACAAAAAATGGGAGTGTCCCAACAGGAGCGAGCACTCGAGCGTTTTCTCTTCGGAATCTATTCCCAAATTGATCGTTACTTTGAGCATTTGGTGAGGTCCCGCACAAACGCAGAAGAAAACCTACCAGACTTGGGCACCTACATGGAGACATGCTACCATGGAGGAAGCCTACCAGAGTCAAGCTTGTTTGTTGTCGCCAAGGACCCTGTAGGACCAAGTGGAACAGGAGACAAGACAGAGAGTCAGCTGAAGAGAGAGAAGGAAAGGGCCCAAAAGAAGAGCCTGGGCGAATCAGTAAAAAACCCTGACATGAACAAAGAACATCGCTACACCGGAAGAACTACCTCTGAGTTAATCAAACGGACAGGCGAACAGCCTCCAAAGCACGCCAACGGAAAGGAACTGTGCCTCATTTGGCACACAAAGGGCGAATGCAAGGAGAACTGTGAACGTAAGCATTCCCATTGTAAGCTGACTGACGAGGAAGCAACCGCAATGAAGGATTATGTAAATAAGAATAAGTGAGATGGAGGCCGGGAATCATCGGATTCTTGCAGGCCATCTCAATCGGACCCACTTTCGTTACGATCTACTTTAATTGGAGGTAGTGCTAATACTATAGGTGAGCTGGTTGCGTTGGCTAATGAAACTTATTTAAAACACGGTTGGCAAGTCACTGCTCGTTTATTCCGTTCAGATGATGCTGCACCAGATATTGATAAGCTTCCGCACCCTGCCGCACCAATGCTACACCGAGTAATGAAAAATGGGGCTCCTGTGGTGGTTCATTCGGAGCCATGGAGCCAGAGCCAACTTGACATGCGAGTCGCTTGGGGCTGTCACTCATCAGCAAACGAATTCAAAGAATTTCTGATGGAGGAGTTTTTGGATTTTGGAAGGAAGGGATTTTTTATCCTACTTCCATATGACGCCATCAAGGACGAGAAAGGACTTCGCCTTTCTCCAGTTGGCTGCGTACCACAAGATACCAGAAGACCGCGGATGATTGTTGATTATTTGTTCTGGGGACTCAATGACGAGACAATGAAACTCGCCCCAGAGGGAGCTATGCAATTCGGCGCGGCCCCACTGCGCATCCGCAAGGCACTCATGAAGGCAAACCCGGAATATGGGCCAGTTTACATGTACAAGAACGACATGTTGGATGGTTTTTACCGCATCCGGCTGTCAACTACCGGCGCACTCAAGCTTGGGATCATTTTACCGCGTTTTGAAGGACTTCCACAATTGGTTGCACTACCACTTGTGCTTCCAATGGGTTGGACAGAGAGTCCATCATGGTTCTGTGCTTTCACGGAAACTGTTGCCAACCTGACAAATGTTGACTTGCAACAAAACAAGCGAGTGCCACCGCATCCATTGGGAAGGGCAGCAGCCATCACTGACTTTGAAGTGAGGGACACACAAGTCGTGAGACCTGTACCACAATCTCACCAGCCACTGACTTACCAGCGCCCATTGAAAAAAATGGAAGTCTTTGTGGACGATTTTGTTGGAATGGGCCAAGACCATCCAAGCAATCCTTTGACAAATCAACGAGCCGTCCTCAGCCACAACATTGACAAGGTCTTCGGACCAAATCGACCCACAGACAATCAGTGGCGAAAAGAGCCACAGTCAAAATCGAAAATGGCCAAGGGTGATGCCTCTTGGCACACAACCAAAGAAGCCTTGGGTTGGAACTGGGGAGTGACAACAAAGACATTGCAATTGAAAGAGAAACAAGTGAGCAAGGCCCTGTCACTCCTGGGTGAGGTCTTGGATTGCAAACGCGTCTCCCTGAAACAATGGCAGCAGGTGTTAGGAGTCTTACGCAGCCTGCAGCCAGGAATGTCGGGCAGTGAGGGACATTTCTCCCTGCTGCAGGATGCACTGATTTGACAGGTGGATTGTAGGGTGCGGTTGACTCCTGAGGTCCGTGAGCAACTGGAAATCTTCCAAGATTTTCTTCATGGCCATGCGAAGCGCCCCACAACACTTGAAGAACTGGTACCAGGCGTTGACTTACACGTTGGCGCTTGCGATGCGGCAAAGTCGGGAAGGGGAGGAGTGTGGTTCACAGACGATGGAGAGGCCATCGTCTGGCGCGAACCATACCAAGAAGCAGTGAAAAAAGAGGTTATTTCGGCTGTCATGGCCATTTACCATACGGAGGTGAGTCCAGTACTGTTGAACCAGTGTGAGGCATCCAATCCCAGGGAAGTTGCTCTCATCGGATATTACATTGCACCCTTGCACATGTAGAAACGATCTTGCCACTCGGGGCGGCGTATTTTTATTTTGTTTTTTGAGTTTTTTGAAGGTGATGGTGGGCATGATTGTGTAGCAGGTAAGAAGCCAATTGTTCTTGCGCCCTAATGCCCTGGGTGTTAGAATAAAGCAAAATGTGCTCTATCGTGAGTGCTTTTAGCGCTCAGAACAAACTCTCTGCAATCTAAATTCGTAATCGACTGTACAACACTTTCACGACAATAGTTCTCCTGTGTCTAGGTATACTTTGAGTGAAAAAATGAAAATTCGCATGGATGATTATGTCAATCGCATGCTGAGTGAGTTTCCAGTCATATATATATAACTGATGCATTAATTGTATTAAAACTATCTCAAGTTTCTAGATTGCCGTTAATGGCTGTCATGGCCATTTACCATACGGAGGTGAGTCCAGTACTGTTGAACCAGTGTGAGGCATCCAATCCCAGGGAAGTTGCTCTCATCGGATATTACATTGCACCCTTGCACATGTAGAAACGATCTTGCCACTCGGGGCGGCGTATTTTTATTTTGTTTTTTGAGTTTTTTGAAGGTGATGGTGGGCATGATTGTGTA
>CAKOGP040001968.1:0-12404 GCA_933822405.4 Cylindrotheca closterium
ACTCATAGGAATCCCCCGAATAAACGGACCAAACGGACATTTGTCCGTCTGTCCGATCGGACGTGTCGAACTGCTTCTATCAAGGAGTTTCCAATGAATGGTCTCCAAGAGAGCAATTCCAACACTCTGAACCTTTCTCGTTCTATCTTCTATGTCCAATCGAGAGAAAGCTTCTTCATCCCTCCCCAATCGTATTCGCAGTTCATATAGCAAGTGTTCTGCCAAAAAGGTAAACAAAAGATGTGATAGTTGAAGAAGTGGAAACAGCCCGAGGGTGCAAAATACTCGCTGAGTTCCCAAATTTGCCAAGGATCTGTTCCTACATCCAGCTTTGCATTTGCATGCACTAGCAACAAGATGTTCTGCAGTGAAAGCACACTCGACTGAGTATTCAGCATTCCGCATAGATGCTTTCACTTTATGGTCCAGAACAACTAGGCAAGGGTCGCCTTGAAAATAACCAAAGATGAACTTGGCACTGTCCACCCGTTGCGTTCCAGGATCCAATGTATTGCGGATAGCACGCTTGAGTATCCTTTCACCAGAGTGCACCCTTGACTCCTTTCCCATTTCAATGACACAACTGGGCACCACATGTTCAAAAGTGATCTTCTTTTCTCCCTTTTGTCGCTTCTTGAAGTCATGAGTCAGAGAGGAAAGGAGACATACAAAGTTCATGATGTCTTTTGGTGCCACTGACATGTCACAAATGATGTTTTCGATTGGACCCTATACTACAACCTTCTTCTGTCCAGCCCAGTCCTCAAAACTCTCCAACGAAGTGTTGCGATTGCCCAATTTTGGATTCCGCAGCATGATGTCAGCACATCCGTCAGCAGGCCCACCATTGCCCACGTACATTGCAAAATCAGAGTCCCCCAACAAGATTGCATCAACATCGCCATCAATCGCACGCTTTGCAATAGCTGGATCCGCCTGCCACAGAGATTTTTGAAGCACAATAAAAGACTTCACCAAATCATCAATCCTGTCAACAAAATCTGGAGGCAGACCTCTTTGCTGCGTCGTTAATGACTGCAAGATATCCCAAAATTTACGACAGGTTTACGACAATGACTGGGTCATTAACGACATTTTTGAAAGGGTGGAGGGCTTGCGGGCCCCAATGCCAAGTGGGTAGGATCCCACAAAGAATTTGAAGCGGTTAATCGGACACGCATGCAATGCCGTCAACTTCGCCGATTTTGTCGTAGACTGTCGTAAATTTTGACAAAAAATTGTCGAAAAACTTTACGACAATTTTTTACGACAATTTCGGATATTCCGAATGTCCGAAATGCCTCGAAAAACGGCGATCACTGTTATCCAGAAATCTTTTTGATTATAAGTAAAAGGTTTCGAAAAGTACCTATGGTCATTAGATCCTCCGATTCCCGATTTTGTCGTAAATTATGACAAAAAATGTCATAGCCTGTCGTAAATTACGACAAAAAATGTCGTAAAATCTTTAGCGACAATGACCAAGGGGAACAACAGAAGACCTTGACTGCTGTTAAAAAACGTTATTCCTGTCGCTCCTGACGATGGGGCGCATGCATTGCCGTCAACTCCGTGGATTCTGTTGTAAATGTCTTAATCTACGACAAAAATTGTCGTAAATTACGACAAAAATTGTCGTAGATTTCTTGTTGGGCATTTGAAAGAATTTACGACGATTTACAGATGTTCCGCTTTTGTCGTAAACTTTCATGCCCCACGGGGGCGAACTTCAGCAAACATCAGTAGACACTTAAGGAAGCTTTGAACTCTTATATAATCGATTGTTACATTTGATTTGTAACAAGTAAAGTCGACCACATGAGGTTCGTGCTAAAGAGGGTGAAAATGACCACAAGGACTCAATAAAAAACAGAGTACAACAAACTGCGGGGTATCCCAGTATACTTGCACACAAGTTCGATATGTGTAGATCCGACTTAGGTTGCTGGTGCAATACTGAGATGACGGTCGCCCTACCGTCGTTCATGGAGTCACTATTGAGTCCATTGGTTCGACCGCTTTCTTCCGTCTACGAGCTCCATTTCTCGAAAAATGCAGGTCTCGGTTTTCGCACGAATTTTTATTTTCACGAGAAACACGTACGCAAACAAGTGCCGATCGAAAAAGGATTGACAACGTTACAATAGCTATACTGTAGGGAAGGATTGGAGATCAATGACTACAAGTTGAATTCATTCTGATTCTGAGATACAATCAATACATTGCTACTAAGTAAGAGGTAAGCTATATTGCTGTTGCTGGTGCTGGAGGGTTGATCATCTCTCCGTCTTTCCTAGAAAGCCCAGTGGGAGTTTCATTGTAATCTTTTCGGATATCACAATGAATGCCATTCTCTATCTCGTTTCCAACAAAATCGATGCCCCCTTCCAATGCAATTACTTTTGATGCTATCCGGCTGCATTGTACAAAACCTGATGCAATCTTCGAGCTAGGAAGTGTTCTCCAAACGTCCTCTGCTGCATCCCAAATTTCGTCCTGTTTCAAAACATGGAGCCCTCCCCTCTCTCTTGCGGCTGCACAATGACGTCTCGACATGCAGGGGAATACTGACAAGTCTAAGTTGTTCATATGCGGCATTTGTGGAGCTTGCGGTTCCCAGTGCCAGCCACGTTGTTCACATTGAGCCTTGCACCAATTAAAGTATTCTTTTTCAGCATGCGGCCCTGCATTGTCACCTTGAATAACAGGAATGTATCCTTCGTATTGTCCTCCTGCCGCCACAAGACCATCCAACTTTTGAAAGATGTGATGCTCAAACAACTTCTTCAATGCAAACTTTGGATCATCAGGGGTCCCTTCTGACGATCCAGTGACATTACAATCCACCAAGTACAAGTCCCCTTTTTCTCTTATCACCGCTCCAGTTCGCTTGATAGAACCATCATCCTGTCGTACTCCCTGCCTTACTAGCTTCTTTGCAACCTTGTTTGTTTGGGCACGATAGAAGCCAATCTTGAGGCCGTCTCCACCGTTTTCAATAGAGTCTTTGAACGCAAAAGCAGTCACAGCAATTCCCATGACCTTGGAAACATGTGATCGGTGATATGCTTTATAGGAGACTGCATCGATTCCCAACTCCTCGCACATCTTTGCATCCCTCCTCATGACAAGCCCCCAAAACCATTTCTCGTCTTGCCTTTGCCTGCGCTTGCTTTTTCACCTCCCGCTCTTCTTAAGCCAGCGTGATTGTTGTTTGTGCTCGTGTGATTGTTGTTTGTGTTTGTATTATTGCCATCAATGATGTTGTTGTTGTTGTTGTTGTCGATGCTGCTGGTGCTGCGGTCGTCGTCATCGTGGTTGAAAGAAATGCTGATGAATAAATTATGAACATACGACGGCCACGATTTCTGTTGCCCGCGCCGTAATTTCACAGCAACAGCAACGACCGCGACGCTTTTTTCATTGCTTGTTTTTGAAAATGGGCACGTGTCACTCCGATACTAATATCATATCCTGCAGTGGCAATGTCGGTATGAGAGTGTTACCATTATAATAGGCATTGGACACTTGACAAGGCCATATTGTCAATGTACGTCGGGTGTTGAATTGACTCAGTTCTTCATTGATGAAGACCTCTGTAATAACGATGATGGGATAAATCAAAATCTGCTGGCTGTCGGCTTCGGATTGGTACTAATTCTACGTGTTCTACGTGATAATGACTGAACTTCTGATGAAAATCGTACATTCGAAAACTCCTCGCGTGTTCATGGAATAGTACTGTATTAATACACAGTTTTCAATATCGTTTTTGAAATTCTATCTGGGCGACATAAGTCTATGATGATTGGCATCTTTTGTTGGTACGGATGACCATGAGCAAACTTTCACGTTACAAAGCTAGTGGACGAACGGATCTTTGGTTTTGTGTACTCATTGTAATTGGCTTTGCCATAGCAAGATTTAAATTTTTGAACGACTTAACGATGTTTCTGGATGGGGCAGAAAGCAATATACCTTCCACTCCCTCTGATATTGCGAAGGGTTGCTTGACTCAGAATTCATATGAATGGCTAAATAGTCGGCGTATGTCAAATGACAAGATCCCGCGTGTCTACGTTGAGAACATGACGACAAGGTTTCGTCCCTTTTCAAGTTTCACTGAGCTTCTCCCGTATCTGTCGCAGAGTCTGGCGGACAACAGATCGTCATTCGTAGACACCGTCTTTCCTGGAGCGTTGGACAATACCGAACCTCAAAGAATCCACCACTGGGCGGTGAAACTCGTTTTTGTCGCCATTCAATACCATCAACACAAGCCAGCAAGACAAGAAGCCGAGCTGCGGCACCACGACGAGTCAAGCACCCAGTGCAGTTTGCAAATGAGGCATCATAATGTTAGCAATTTCGACTTCGAATGCCCGTCTTCGAAGTTTATTGTCGGTGGGTTGACCGCCAGTATGTATTGAATGCTAAGGTTTGACTGCTGGCTGAAACGGTCAGGTATTTCTTACCTGTATTACCTATGTCTCACCCTTCTCTTTGTAGATGGGCTCGGTAGTAATACTAGAGCCGCAATTGCCACCTTGATACTATCGGGTCTAGTCACAAATCGGACCGTCCTTCTGATTCAGAATGGCGAAAAGGGACCAAAATTTATCAGAAAAGCTTGGAAGTTGAGCTCTTGCAAACGTGGAGATTTCCAGTGTGTCTACTATCCCCTCACGCCTTGCATTCCGACATGGGAGATGGTTGCTAATGCTCATATATTGGACAAACCGTACCACTACTACTTCAGAGACGGCCATGTCCGCAACATTCCAACAAGTGAAATGGACAATAGAGTTTGGGTACTTCAGAAGTACGGAGTGACTGAACTACCTCCAAGCACTGCTATTGATCTTCTTCACCAATATATTCGAGAATTATTCCAACCGGTACCCCTTGAATCTGGTCAGAGATCTTTTTTTCGTCGAGTTTTGAGATATATTCTACATTCAGGTCACTCAAGACTAGAAACGAACTCTTCAAGTTTCTCCTATCCGGCCTCTACGAATCTAATCAATCATGCAGCAGAAATTTTTGCTTTGCGACCTAACTTCGAAAACCGATTGATGTTAGACGAGATAATGCGAGAGATTACTCCTCCTGCCATTGAGTCATCTTCTTCACTGGTTGGGCTGCCAATTAGAGCGTCGGATAAGTGCCACCGTGAATCGGAATGCATGACTTTTGCTGATCATATGAAAGCCGTTCGCTTAGCCAAGCAGAAGTTGGCAAGGTATAATGAGGATGGCACCAGTGGTCAAGCTATACTCTTCACAAGCGAGAGCATTGAAATGAGTGACGAGCAGAAAGCCTATAGCATGAACTCGAGTTACAGATTTTTTGTCAACTCTCGAGATGTAACTCCGAATTCGGGCCTGATCAATGAAGTTTTGAACGCAGGAAGGTTTACGGCTGATGAAAGTATGTTGTCAGCAATAAGCACTCTGTCATTTCAAATGAAAGCTCGGGTATCAATTTTGAACTGTTGCTCAAACTTCCACATGTTGATGAAAGAGTAAGTCAAGGCAAATACTGCCACATTTTGAAGATACGAACTCACAACCTATGCAGCTTCCTATTAGCGGGTTTAGGGTCTTTTAGTGATGCCAATCCCATCTGTCTGCAAGACTTTGGTGTTTCAGAGCTCATGCTATGCTGTAGCTGGGAGAAGACCGAGTGCCAAGCAAGGAAAAGAAATATGGTGAAATAGTGTTGTTCGTGGACGGTCAATACAAGCTGCTGACGCTGCTGTCAAGCATGAGGCTACCGACAAAGACCGATCTATTCTAAAGATATTCGACGAAAAGATATCAGTCGATCATGGTTTCAGTGTTAAGAAAACCCATAGTCGTCCTGTTTTGAATTTTGGTCACGTTATCGCAAAGGCAAGAAGAAGTGCGAGTTAACAAGACTTGGCAAACGCAGCCTCTATGTGTTTTAATGTATTATTAGTCTAGAACTCAAAAAATCAGAAATGCAATTTCGGTGCACGAGAAAGGTTGTACATTTTGGTTTTGCAAAACTAGCGACTTGTCGCCCTAAGCGCCTGAGATTGCGTCTTCTTGAAGGCAAGCTCGGTGTAGCTGCATCCCTAGATGTACTAAGCAATACAATGCTCCTCCACGACCGAACAAATGTCACCAATTACCAGCCATCGTTTTGTGGGAAGCCTTGATTGCCGCGCTGGTAGTCACCAGCCCTACTTCGCCCATCGTAGCCTCCTCGTCCACCGCCTCTACCGTAACCTCCACCTCTACCTCCACCTCTACCGTAACCTCCACCTCTTCTTCCTTCACCAAAATCATCGCGACGGCCTCGGTTAGACTGGTTGCCGCCTCTGTAACCTCCACCTCTTCCACCCCCACCCCTTCCTCTACCTCCTCTACCTCCTCTGCCAAATCTTCCTCTGCCGTCCCGATCAAACCTGCCTTGAGGACGACCAAAATTTCTTCCACGTTCAATTTCCATCGTTTCTAGTATGGAGAAAACGGCTCCACCAGCCTCAATGTCCTTGCTAAATTCAATCAGTCTCTTTGCATCTTCGACCTAAATGATCGAAATTTCGATCGTTAGACAACGCAGCATATACAAAACTTCCAAACATCACAGGCACTTACACCCATATCGAACAGAGCAACTCCAGTCTCAGGATTGGCTTGAATCTTGCCAACATCACTGTCAAAGGTGAGGTCTCCCTCTTGTCGACTCATTCTGGAAAGCTTGCCTACTGTGAACATAACATCACCAGGTGAGACCGGCGTTCCTTTGCTATTGCTCATTTGAACAGTCGACAGTCCAAGCTCTCCGGTAATAAGAGATCTACTCTGGACCTCTATTGATCGCCGAGATATTGCAGCGAGACAGCGGGCTACAACGTTTTCTGGATTTCCTTCCGCCAGAAGAGAGGCTGCAGCATCCATGAAAAATTTAGCTGTTTCGTCAGGAATCGCTGTTGAAGCAACGGCTGAGGTCTTGGCTGCGGCGCGCAAAGCAGCTTCAATAGAAGGTGGGCCAGTGAGATCAAATTTAAAACCATGGCCAAGATCTCTCTCGATGCGAACAATGTCGCGTTGCTGGCGCTGGTCGAAAAGTAGAACGGAGACTCCTTTTTGTCCAGCTCTGCCAGTTCGACCTGATCGATGAACATATGTGTCAACGTCTCGGGGGGGATCGAATTGGATTACAAGGTCGACATCCTTGATATCGATCCCACGCGCGGCAACATCAGTAGCGACAAGTACATTGAATGCGCCAGCACGAAATGCAGCGAGGGTTGCGTCACGCTGCTTTTGACCAACATCACCATGGAGTGCCTGTTTTACCGATTCCAGTGAGTACAGATTCAACAAATGACTGCATGATTATATCAATATTTGCGGGCTCACCTGGGCGCTCAAACTTTTGAAAATTCCACCAGAGACAAGTTCGTCCGCCTGGCGCTTAGTTTCAGTAAAAACAATGGTTTTTCCGAAGATCTTTTGCTGCATTGCGCCACTTGTTTTTTCCTTTTTTGCTGCAGCCGCTGCAGCTATTTCGTTTACGGGGGCTTCCTCGAGGTTTTCATCAACATCGCCTGCTCCAACATAATTTTTGTCCTTTGATATTTCGACTGCGATAATGTCTTCTAGGACTGCATTCTTCGATCCAGCCCCAGGGGGCACTTGTACAGCCATGTGACGAACTGTTTTTGCAACACGAGCACCACCCTCGTCACCTGTTGCGTCAATGGCGACAACGTCCTCCTGGTATTTCCGTCCAATATTGGTTACCCACGGAGGTGTTGTGGCGGAGAAGAGGAGACATTGTGGCTTTTTGTCATTGTTTTCGCCCAAACCATCCAAAATGACTTCAACGTCATCTGCAAATCCCATGTTTAACATTTCATCTGCCTCGTCCAGTACAATAATGTCGCACTCGCTTAGATTCAGGTTTCCTCGTTGCATGTGGTCAATAATGCGTCCTGGAGTTCCAACTAGGATATCCAGACCCTGCCTCAAAGCACGTGCCTGCAAGACAACAGATTAGAACAAATTTATCACATATCATTCAAATCCAATCTTTCAAAATCATACCTGTGGATCGTAAGATACTCCACCGTGAAATACTTCAGTGTAAAGTCCAAGTGGTCGGGCAACAGCAGACAACTCTTCCTGGACTTGACGAGCGAGTTCTCGTGTCGGACAGAGAACAACCATTGAGACTGGTCTTCCACGCACCAAACGGCCGTGGTCGTCGCGGAAACCCTTGGCCTCTGCCAACTGGTTGAGTCGGGTTAGGGCTGGGAGACCAAATGCAAGAGTTTTACCTGTTCCCGTTCGCGATCGTCCGATGACATCTCTACGGGATAGCACAGGCCCGAATGCTTCTGCTTGAACGGGAGTAAATTCAACAATACCCTTTTCGCTAAGAACGTCAATCACTTGTGGAGAGAGTCCAGCCTGAACCCAATGAGGATTGCTGGTGGACAAAAATGTAGGGTCTTTCAACTTTTCAGGATTGATCTACAAGCATTAGAGATAGAGTGTGAGCAGTCAAGATCCGATTACCGTAAATCCCAGAAAACAATTACTCACTTCTTCAACATCGCTCGCAACTGGTTGCGACTCCATTGCGAGTGCGTCCGCGTTTCCGACCGTGTCATCTTCATCAAAAGTAGAACCAAGCAAGTTATCGAGAGCAGCATCCAAATCTTCATCTACCCGCGCAACACCTTGAGTCGAAAGCCATCTTGGTCTTACGCTGGAGGAAAACCTTGCGGAAATCCCTCTAGTCACAATGTGTGTGCTTCTGGTGTTGAAAGCTCCAACAAGCAACCTGCTTGCAGCCTTCCTGCTAAACATCATTGAAAGCAACAAATAAACACCAGTTGAACTGAAAAACTTCTTGTGAGTGACCGAGCTCATTTATTTTCCTTAAAACCAAAGCTGTATTCCAATCGACTATGTTTGCCGAAAGAAGAGAGCAATTAATGTGATGGGTGGTCAACAAAGAAGTTCCACAAAAGGAAGAAACATCAAAACCACGATTGGTGTGATGAGCTGGCGTCTGCCAGTCAACTGAAAAATTCTGCGACGGCATCGCGATTTGATTTGTGGCGATCTCCTCTACTGTAGAGTCGCCACCATAAGAATCGAGGGAGTCGACCTTCTATGACTTTGAAGTACGTGTTCGAAGGAACCTATCTTCGATACACGTTTTACTTGCCTTTGGTCTCCACGGTTCCGATACTTCATCATAATATTTACTTCACATCATTTCAACAAAATAATTACAGGTTGTTGAGCCCAACGATTCCTAACGGAAGATCTTCCTCACGCAATCGTATTTATTTCAAAGTATTTACCCTCTATTGTTAAACACTAACTACTACTTCTGAGCCCGACCGTGCTCCACTTTCAAACCCTTTGAGCCCAATCGTGCTCCTCAATATCATACCATTGTCAACACAAGAAGAGCAATGGCTGATCAACAAGATGCCGCATTCGCGGACATTGCACAAACCTTGCAAGTGTTGCAACAAATGCTAGCTGTACAAGGAACTGGTCCCAAGAAAGGTGGCTTCACAATCGACTCCCAAGACCACAACGCACGTTCAATTGCCCCCTTTTGTTTGTCCTTCAAGAAACCAGAATCTGAGGGAGGTGCGAAGTATGTTATTGGTGACACTAAACAGTACAATGGTGCAACTTGGCATTTCTGCTGTTGTATCAAAAACCATAACAACCTCAAATGGCACACTCATCCCACGGCCGAATGCAAACCCCCATCAGCTGATTAAAAGATGAGGCTGCCAGAAAGAAGGCCGCCGTAGAAGCTGCCAAAGCAAAGATGCTGACACCCATTGATGAATCCACTGTTGCCCCTAACGCAAGGGACACCACAACAGCCCTCCTTGCCAATGCCCTCGCGATGATCGGCCAAGATGACGCCCTTCATGACATCATTTCTGAGGCGCTTTCTGCTCTTCATCAAACCTGACGATTCTGTCAATGCATTAATGCTCTAATTTGCTCTGCTTTCTTTTGCATCCTTTATGCATTGTTGCATTGGCCTTCACTTGCCCTTGGCTTTGTCTACGACTGGCTCTCTTCCACCAGCCTTCACCTTTGTACCATCGGGTACCACATTCTTTTTGCCATCTTTCATTGGCCTTCCATCCTCACCAAACAAATCTGGACCGTACTCTCTTGCTCCTGCCTCTTCCTTTGTACCCTCTGGTACCACTTCTTTTTCGCCATCTTAGATTGGCCTTCACCCACTGACACTATTGGTTACCTTTTGTACGTATTCTTTTGTTGGAAGTTTTCCATCTACTTAAGCTTTGCACCTTCTGATGCCACTTTCTTCCATATTGGCTTCCTGTCCGATGGGAAGAAAGGCAGGAATGTTTCCTTGTGTTGGCGGCACTCGAATTTTCATTATTGACTATTGGAGAAATGGAGATTTGTTTGGACTAATATATTCCCTGGCTCTTATCAGTGATTGTGAACGGGTTATTCAGTTGTGTCTTGTGTCGACTCATCGGAGTGAATAAGATACGAAATGCGAACAGAGGAAAACAGGACCAAGTAATGGGAGCAAAACGCTATTTTACTCCTGGTACGATTATCCTTGTTGGGATATGACAAAATATGAGTTTTTACGTTCCAAAAGAAACTATTCAAGTACAAGGTTTTCAACACGTGCGATCGGATTTTGATCGTGATGTCGGGATTCGACGCAAGTCTGCCGGACAATCTGTATCCACACAAAAAGGGAAAGACCCTATACAAGTGGAATATCGATGTTGTGTACAATACAGTAGGGTATAATACAAGATGTCCCAAAGTACTGCATTCAACACAGAATCCTCGAAGAAGTCATCAAGTTCTGTAAACAAGGGATTTTCCAAGGGAAAATCGTTGAACTCACTTATTTTGTGATTGAATCATCAATTCAAGCCAAACATTAATCAAATAGGAACAATTTCACTCAAAGTATACCTAACACAGGAGAACTATTGTTGTGAAAGTGTTGTACAGTCGATTACAAATTTAGATTGCAGAGAGTTTGTTCTGAGCACTAAAGGCACTCACGATAGAGCACATTTTGCTTTATTCAATCACAAAAGGCAACAAAACAAATTTACGTCAAGAACAGCACTGCCTTATCTACAAAGGAGTGAGTGATTCGTTGACTATGGGACGTTCTTCTTCCGGTGGAGGAAAAGGACATGTGACTCCTCAGAAAGTCAAGAGCAATTTGAGTTCAACAGTTGTGAAACATCTATTTTCAACAAAAGATGAAAACGATGGAAAGGCAAGATTGTCGTACGAAGATGCCAAAGAAAGAGTGATTGACTACATCCAAGCTTCTGGAATGAAATGTTCCGAAGACATGGTGAAATTTGAGATGGAAAGTCGATCGACTTCAATGCGATCGCTCCAACATTGAATGCTCCAACTCAAACTGAAGCTGTTGCAAGAGAAACAGAGATGGCTCAAAACAAGATTCTCTATTCTGCAAAGCTCGAAGAGAACATGTGAAGAGCAGCCTACTTTGAAACAAACAAGCGAACTGTCAAATCAAACATCATGCTGAAGTTTGTGACGAAAGCGATGGATATCAAGCTTCGAGGTGAAGCCGATTTCATGACTACTCTTGAAGATCCAACCGAACTCTTGAAACGTATTGAACCATTCATGAAGAAGAGTGCAGATGCTGAGTATGACTTCTTGGATTTCTGGGAAGCCAATCAAAAGTTCTTTGCTATGAAGCAGGGAGCAACTGAAAACTTGATGCATTTCAAGGAACGATTCTTGAGACAGGCTGAAGTCATGCAAGATCTATATGGCGTTGCCTGGTTCCAAAATTTTGCAGTCAAGACGAAAGCGTATGCTGCTATTGCTAGCACCGATACTACTGCTAGAGACAAGTTCAAGGATGATATCTTTGAAGCAGTTCTTGCAACAGGATTCCTGTCTCCGAAATGTCCAGACAGACTGCTACCAGAGACTCAATGGAAGCATCCGAAACACTATGTTGATTATGGGAAGAAGCTCAATCTTAATCAGATTGGAGCAACTGTCCCAACTACAGCTACAGTTCCTGGACCTTCTCCAGCGACAAGTGTGATCACAGGTGGAACATTGAGTGTTGCGGGAAATGTTAACACACCTTTGCAACTTGCTGGTACTACAGGTACTCAAATGATCCAAGTTCCTACAGGTAATCAAATGATGCAAGTTCCTTCGGGAATGCAGCTCATGCAGATTCCAACTCAAGGTGACGGCACTGTTACTGTCCCTTATTCTATGAATGCTAACGGTGAGATTGCGTTCAGTGGAATGCAACTCAGCCAACAAGGCTTCTGTGGTGCTCAAGTGCGCCAAGGATTCGATGCAACTCAAGCTCGA
>CAKOGP040001969.1:0-249451 GCA_933822405.4 Cylindrotheca closterium
GAAAGTTGTCTCAAATTGAAGTCCTAGAGTTTCATCAGCACGCTGCTCCTTGTATCCTGTAAACAGGCTTTATAAATGGGACCATTGGCATCTAAGTCACGCAAATTGATGAGAAAAATTTGATAACGAAAGAATTTAGTTGTACAGGACCATCTCACAAGACTGCTCCACTGTTCATGCTCATTACTTTGATCCTTAAAGGGTTGGGATTCCAGCTCCATTTCCGGGGTTTGACCTGGATAAGTACTTTTTCACACGAAACGATTCAAAGATAGATCACACGAAACGATTCAGACGAATCGATTGATTCAAAGGACTTTGAAACTTCAAAGTAATCGAAACGATTCATTCAAGTGCGAAACGAAACGATTCATTCATTCATTCATTGCGACGGACGAAACGATTCATAACGACTTTTTTGCTTCAGTAATGCCCCAGCTCAGGGGTGCGGGGAAAGCTGTTTAGTAGTCAAAGAAGTCGAGAATATCAATCCACAAAACGGTCGATTGACGGACGAGTTGCGGAGGGTCCAGGCTGAAAGCGAAGATCTGCATCAGATTGGATATTATACAATTATAAAGTACTCGTAGTAACAAAGTACAAAGGTATATATTTTAAATTCAGTTCTTATCAAGAATTTTATGAAGAAAAAGAAACAGGGAATTGAAAAATTGAATCGCCATGACGTTTCCAGAATGACACATGGGGAAAGACAAAGAGTTTTCGAAGCTGGCAATGGTTCGCCGGCAGCAATGTATGTATGTATGTATGTAGGTATGCATGTATGCATGCATGCATGCATGTATGTAGATATGTAGGTACTGTAGGTACTGTAGGTACTGTAGGTACTGTAGATAGTGCAAAAGATGTGCAAGAAATTGCCACAGGAACAGAGCATCAATCATGGAAGTCTTGACAAGTGCTCGTGGACTTGTTCTGCAGTCCAGCGCTGCTGAGGTGCAACCTGAAGCATCCCATCCAAGAGTTGCAAGTAGGCAGGATTCAGACCCATGACAACTTGCGTTGCTCGTTGCAGGGTGAAGCTCTGTCCTTCATTGAGATCAGGATCCATGAGGACTTCCATCATACGCTCGTTGAACGTAGTGGATGCAATTCCACGGGCAAGAACAAAGTAGCGGAATAGAATGCTGTTGAAGTGCGGATGCTCGTAGAGCACTTCGCCAGTCAAAAGGTTGAATAGGATCACAGCCGAAGACCACAAGTCGCATCCATAGGCACTGAATGGGAATTGCATAAAGACTTCGGGTGGGAGGTAGGCAGGTTTTCCAAAGGTACTGGACCTTTGGACAATATCATTATCATGTGGAACACGGAAGGACATCGCAAGATCAGTCAAGACGACCCGACCTTGATGGAGCATACAGTTATCTGGTGAAAGGTCTCGGTGGCAAATTCCGTGAGATCGCAAGTAGAACAAGTTTTCCAAAATTTGTTCATAGTACTTGCGGACCTGACCTTCTTCCAATCCGGCTCCGCTCATCCATGGAATACATTCCACCAGAGACTCTTCTTCACAGAATGGCATAACGATGTAAAGATAAGTTTCATCTTGAAGAGCATCAAAGCAGCCTAGGACGTGGATATTATCTCCTAGGGTTTGCATACGTAAAAGTTCCACATAAGGATTTTCTTTCTTTCCCTGTAGCAATGCTTCGTTGACTACTCGTTTGTTGAGACGTTTAATGGCCACGAATGAAACAGTCTCAGGAGAAGGTTCCTGATACATGCCATCGTCCACTTGAGGAAGGATGATACCAAAGTACACTCGTCCCCATCCGGGTGCATGGTGATCCAGATCCTTGTATGGTTTTGATGGGATTATATCATAAGCACAGGGGTGCTGAGGAGAAAGAATAGACAAGACTTGTCTTCTTGGAGGAGGTGCAGGATCGGAAGATGATTCCACAAATGGCAAGACATATACTTCCTGATCTGTTTGGCAACTCAAGATGCGAGGAATCTCTGGCTCTTCAGATGGGATATGTATCCGATAAGCGGTGTCTTCTAGAGGGATATTGACAGCTTGCATGTTTGAATGAAAGTAACGAGCGTTTGGAAGTTGCTGGAGGGAAAAATGGACAAAATCGAATTCATTTTGTTTGCGAGTGAAGCAAAAAGGAAAGGAAAGAGTGAAGAGAGAGTCGTGGTTAGTTGATGCGATGATTGCAAAAGCTGATAACGTCAGGAAACCATGGGGTTATGTCTCTTACCTGTCTGGTGTTACCTTGCATACGGTCGATTGAAGTGTATGTTTCAATTGTGACGGTGGGTTTCAGGTTTCCACATATTGCTGATGATGATAGTATTTTGTCTGAGAGTCAGCCAAGCTTATTTTAACTCGGTCCACGTTTCAACATGTCATATGGTAGAATTTCTACAGGAATTCGTACTGAAGAATATGAAAGCAGCACTCTCGCATGATTTCAGTTGATTCATTCGATTGATTGAATTTTTGTAAATCTGTCGACATCATCATCATCATGCAAACCGGTACCTGGTACCGCAGATATTCATTTTCATATCTCATCTTTGATTTGGTTGATTTCCGATACAACCGACCAAGACTATCTGGATTGATTACCCAATATACTCACTGCTACAAGCAGTCACTGATGGATGATATACTGAAATTTTGTTCCATCAGAAAGTCAGAAGGATTGATTCCTTGGTTTCTACCATTTGATCCGAGCTGCGAGTCGATGCTCTGTATGAGAGCGCTGATGTTTCATCCAAGATTGATTACTAGAAGTAGGTAATATTATGAATGAAATCACATATATTTGCTTCATTTTACCACTACTGAAGCTGATTGACAAAGCATAGGATGCACAATCTGATGATACGCCCAGAAATTCAGTTTGGAAGGATGGATGTAAGGACTATATGCCGATATGACATAGAGCACCGGAATAGACCAGAAAGGACCTGCCGTACGAATACAAGGAATCCCACAAATAAGTGCCTTGCAACACAGAATACTCAGTCGAAACAGAAGGTATTCATGGCACAGCATTTTTCGTATACTACATCCTAGAAAGTTACCGAGCAATAGCATTCAATGCCGCCATCCAATAAGGCTGCTAGCCCTACCACATCGACTCGAAATCATTGCCCGTTCCATCACTCTTCTTCATCATCTTTTTACGAGTTCGGAAGACCTGCTTCACTTTTTTCTCCACTTCCGCAAAGTCGCTCTCTACCCAACCACCATCGGCCTTCTTTAAGAATCTCATACCATCCTGCAGCAAGATACGAGTAAGTTCTGTGGGAGTATTTACTCGTTTGTACCTCTGGGCATTATTGTAGTCGTCTTGATACACCTTTAGAAACTCGCGAAATCGGACGTTGCCTGGATGCCTCTGCGAGCCACGTCCCCTCCCCAACAACACATCATTTGGACTCGGTTCGATGATCAAGCCGTTGGTAGCGCTTGCACTATTGGAGCGGGCCGCATTATGAGTTGTCGTACTAGACTCGACAATCTGTGCCTCCGTCTGCTGTGCGCTCAAAGAGGAGCCCACGTCACTCAGCAGTATGGCCCAATTGTCAACAGCGTGGTCGTTTCCCGTGGCCATCATTTCCTTTGAATCATCCCGTTCAGACAATGAAAGTGTGCTTTGACTGGCAGAAGCAAACTTGCTTCTGTTATATTGACCAACATACTTGTCGACCCAGACATTCAGAATGTCCCGCCGAAGATTCCCGGCAGTGTCCACTGGAAAAGTTTCTAGCTTCAGGCCGTAACTCCTAAGCGAATATTGGAGCTCAATATCGGATCCATAATGCAGCCGAGCTCTGGTACTTGCAGACCGTTGAAGATTTCTAAATATACTCTCGAGAATAAGGTTTGTAGCTGCAAGACGTCCAGGAAAGGCTTTGAGACAAAAGTGCATAGCAGAGCGACGAACAGGAATATTTTTCACAAAATCCATTGTCTTGAGTACGCGATCCAGTGAAGGCAATGGCACTTGTCTATCTGGTGTTGAGAAGTCGTAGTAACAAAAAACAAACCCTTTCGCTTGGACCGATGGCATTGAACTCAATATATTGAAATAAATGAAATACACCACGCGTATCTGTAAGGAGATGAAAGAGGCAGGCGGTTTTCAGAGTGAATACATAACATTGTGAGCTTCGAAACGATGGCATTACTTACAACTGAGTTTGTATTCATTCGCTCCAACGTGTGTTTCATAAGGTGTACCACCAATCTACCGTTTCGGTCTGTGTCGTCTTGAATATGGTATAGACCAGATAACATCACTTCAACATCCTCCTTATCCAAGTCATTCAAGGTAATGTCGCGAGCAACCTTCTCTCTGCCAAAATATGTCTCTTTGCAACTCAAAAAGCCAATCATTTGATTGACAGACTGATTTGCATTGTGATCATTTACCCTTAGAAATCGCAATCGGAACTCGGGATCTTCCACGTAAGATCGATTTTGGCTTTCAGCCAAGTTGTAAATTGCTTCATCTCTTTCTCGCAGAACTCGATCGAACTCCTCGAGGGATCCCCGAACCATTTCGGGAGTTTCCTTCAACTCTTCCCCAACACAGTGTAACTCATCCAGAGCCTTGGATCGTTCCTGAGCTGATAATTTGTTCATTTCCGAAGCGAGAAAGTCTTCCGTTGATTTCATCTCGGGTCGAGTATCATACTGGGGGATACGGGGCGGAGAACCATGCTTATCACAACCAAAGCAGCTCTGAAAGCCCCCCGTATTTCGCATGCCAATGTTCGGATAAGATGGTGAAGATGCCATCTTAAATTAGGCAACAAGAGGATCAATGGCATATACCATTCAGCAAAGATGCTTTCTTCGAGAATCCACAAGAATTCTTACTTTGCGATGGGTCCCGATACGCGGGTACAGCTGTGTGCCCACCTTCATGCATGAAAGACTGCCAAGAACACACCGGGAGTCCGTAAACGATTGCATGAGCGAAAATTCAAAATGAGCCGGCAATGAACACTTATTGCACTCATGCGCCACTGGAAATTTTACGTTAGATGAAATGAGAACGTACCTAATCCTTTCTATAACGAATTCATATGACCACCCAAGATGCTCTTGTATTTATTTTTTTTAATTTTAAAAGACTTTGAACATATATAAAATAACACAAGGGTTGCGAACGCAAAGTCTGTTTATTATCAAATTTTCTCTCACAAACAATTATGCGCCACTGCTATATAGATATTTTAGGACTGGTAGGACTACCGGTACCGGTAGGACTACGGCAAATATATTTGTGTATATTTGCAGTATTTACCGTCTGTACACTTGTACATCCTGAAGAATCAATTCGACGTAGTCGATTACTTTCCTACCAAAATAAAAAATAAAAACGTTGGACCTGCGTACCGGTATATTATTCGTTCCACATCATCCAACCCGCAAACTCGCACATTGCACTTATAGTATTGCCCATCTACTTCCAATTGGTATTAACCCAAGATGATCACTACAGCAAACCGACGGTGTATAATCTCTCTTGTCATAATTCTGGTGAAACTTTCATCTGCCTGTCTAGATGCCTTTACCATCTCTTCTGCAGTCAAGGCACATCATTGTTCACATCCATCCATTGAATCCAAACCGTCCATCCAATCTCTGAAACAAGGAGAGAACCAATACACTTCCCATCTCTACAACGCACGATTATCCTATCTGACTCTACGAGCTGGCGCTGTGGACAACAATGCTGACAGTGAAGACCGAGACCGATTGTCCGTTTCCAAAATCGCTCAAGGCGTGAACACTTGGACCCAAAAGAATTTCTTCCTGGCAGGACTCGTTGTGGTGCTTGGCATGGCCAAGCTGTTTCCATCATGGGGTGTCAACGGATCATTCTTACGCCCCGAGCTAACCGTCGGCAAGTATGGAGTTGGTCTAATTTTCCTACTTTCAGGCCTTTCCTTGCAAGGATCCGAGCTGACCAAGGCCGTAGCCAATGTCAAGCTGAACGGATTGATTCAAGCGGCAATATTTCTTGCTTGGCCCTTTTTGGTGGGATCACCGCTCAAGAAAGTGCTAAATGTCTTTCAGGTGTTACCTCCGGGACTTGTCGACGGCTTGCTCATCCTGACGTGCTTGCCCACTACGGTAAACATGTGCATCATGCTCACGACGGCTAGTGGTGGAAACGTTGCAACATCAATTTGCAATGCTGTCATCAGCAATATGGCTGGGATACTAGTCACTCCCGCACTGTTGCTTCATTTTTTTGGGACCAGCATTCAATTGCCCTTTGTTCAAATGGTAGGAAAACTTTGCCAAAAGGTTCTTCTTCCAGTTGCCATTGGTCAAGCACTGCGAGCGACCAAGGCAAAGGAAGTCTATGAAAAGAATTCCAAGGCATTCAAAAGACTGCAAGAAGTCATCTTGTTGGGAATCGTTTGGAACGCCTTTTGCACCGCTTTCACAAGTGGACTCGGATTGAAATTCCATCATACTTTGATTCTATTGACTCTCCTACCAGCTTTGCACCTCGGATCACTTGTATTCCTATTCAAGTTCTTTTCCATCAAGACTTTGGGATTCTCACGAGATGAAATCGTGGCAGCCATCTTTTGCGCCTCGCAAAAGACACTGGCCTTTGGTTTGCCCCTGATCAACACCATTTTTGAAGGAAATCCAAACTTGGCTTCCTTTGTGGCACCGCTCATGTTTATCCATCCCCTGCAAATGACGCTAGGATCGATTCTAGTACCAAGGATATCAAAGTATACCAGTGGGGATAAGAAAATATAATAAGTAGGGTGTTATAGTTACGTCCGACATACGGTACCTATATATACCGACAGTTTTGCATTTGGATTGATGGCGGAAAGTCTGCTCATCTCCCGTCCCCTACCAAATAATAATACCATCACATCCATCAAATTATTTTCATTCCCCTATATTTCACATGCAACAACACAGAGAAGTGCCGTATCCGGTCATGACAACAATCAAGACTGCAACCGCACAGGATCTTTGCACCCAAGCACGTTCAATCTGGCTCGAAGCATCTTCTATTGAAGAACTTGATCAAGTAGAGCAACTTTATCGACAAGCCCTTAATTCCAAACAACAATCAAATAAAACTACCCATGATGGTCGTCCACTCAAGAAAAAGAAGAAAAGGACAGCCATTGCAGAGCTGAGCGCTGTGGAATATCGAAAGGCAGGAGAACGACTATCGCTGCTATACTGCCAATCGGGAAGGGCGCAAAAGGCGAAAAAAGGACTCGAGTATCTCGGGTTCACATGCCGGCTTTCCCAGCAGGTTCTGGATTACCCTCTGCCCTCCAAACACAATGGAAAGAGTCGAAAACGTACAGCCACGAAGCAAAGCCACTCAAAATCTGCACCGCCGTGCGTCATATACGACAATTTCTTGTACGACGAAGAGCTGGAGCACTTGAAGGCAATATTTGGCGACCCCAAGGCGAGTTACTGGTCATCACACAGCTACCAAGTGGAGCCACCTAGTCCTTACTTTTCCTATGTACTACCATTATTGCCGAAGAGCAACCGTCGCTCCAAGAGTTTTATTGATCAGCTGGTCCGAAAGGTATGGAGGCTTCCACAACTAAACAGTAAATTTCCAGACCTGTCTCATGCAACACATGTTGAGATGTGGGCTCATAATCGACCCCATGCGTCTGGCCACCAAATGCATTTCGATAGCGACGATGAAGGACGGGGAGGAGTCCGCAATCCAATCATCTCCACTATATTATACATTTCTGCTGATGGTGGTGGACCTAGTCTTGTGACGAACCAACGATTGGACTCGTCAAATTTGGCACACAAAGGATGGCTTGCCCATCCAAAAACGAAACGACTGGTGGCTTTTGATGGTCGTGTTTTGCATGGTGTCGTACCAGGAAAGGGCTTCTCTCGGCAGAAAGGTGGCAGAAGAGTAACTCTAATGTTTGCCTTTTGGAAGCACATCAAGGTCCGGGACGAAGCAACGCCTGGTTCGTCAAGACCTTTTCCAATCGAGTCCGAGGATCAATGGGCAGCAGGCTTGCTTGATGACTCCCTCACGCTCAAGACCGGGGCAAGTGCGGACATGAAAGATCAAGATCCGATTGAAATCGATGCGGTATACGAAAATTTGGACGGTCGACATTGGACCCGACATAATGACATGCCAGACTACGAACAAGTCTTTCAGGGATTCTGAGCAAAGCTGGCATCCTCCTTGATGCTGACAGTCTACCGGTACACTATACTTTACCAGGCATGAGCTGCTGTACCACCAGGATTTTAGTAAAGGTACCAGGTACGGATCTACCGCAGCTGAATTGTACTGTATGGTACTTCTGTAATACTGGTATCGGTGCAGTAAATCGATCCATAAAGGCCTTACACTACTGGGCTATTTGTTGGGGTCAAGAATGTCTCATTTTTAAAAGCTGTGGGTTCGGCTGAGCATGAACGTTAACGCTTCTTCCTGATTAGGATACCCGAAGCGCCCTCTTCTTCTCTTAAATCATTTAAAGTGTAATCGGATTCCCCACTTCGAATTTCTTATTCCTTCGTCAGATCTCAGAAATACGGAATGTCGCGGATTCTAAACGTCTGACTTTTTACTTAATGCTATTATTTTCTATTTCGGATGCTAATGATGCAACTCAACCATTTACTTAGCGTTAACACAACATTGATTTTCGTTTTGATGCGGTCGAACTCCCTTTGAGGAACCGGTACCGGAGCTACGTGCTAATAATTCGTCAGCTCATTCAAAATTCCCATTCGACCCTTGAAATGTGATACCGCCCGGCCGGATTCCAAAATCAAGAGTTCATGCACAAGTGATCAACAAGTGATCAAAATGTTCGACTAATTCGACAAAATATTCATTAAGTAATTTTAGACATTCTTCAAATCCGGTTCTGACCCAAAACCGTTTGGGGAAGTTTAGTACCAGAAGGGGGAAGACCTCATAATTTTTTGCTCACATACTAATTCAAGCACATTATTATTCCAAGGAAAGCTCATTACAATCGACGATAGCCAATATGAATAAGCAGATTCCAGAACGTAGCTGTATCAAGAATGAATTTCAAACAATGAAGAGCAATTTCTTCACGAAAAGAGCGGAAAGCCCAACTGCTTCTGGAATTCAATTTCCATGGAAGCTTCACAACATGCTCGACAATGCGGAAACGGAAGGGTACAACGCTGTTGTATCGTGGGATGGAAAGAACGGCTTCAAAGTACATGACAAGGACGCTTTCGTTGCGGATATTGTTCCAAAGTACTTCAGTCAAACAAAATACCGTTCCTTTCAACGAATGCTAAACATGTGGGGATTTCAACGAGTCCGTGAAGGTGCACGAAAAGGAGCCTACATTCACGAAAACTTTCGAAGAGGTGAACCAGATCTTTGCAACCGAATGAAGTGTGAAAAGATCAAGCGAAGACACACCATCCCCAAGACGACCAGCATGAATAAGAACATCGACATGAACACGCTACAAGGGAGCACACCCAAGAATAAGGCCGATGTGGACCTATTCGAAGGAATGACCTTCCACGCTGTCGAAGGTGTACAAGAAGCTAACCTACAAGACTTGAGAAAGATTCCAGATCCTTCATCACGGAAGTTCTCGTCTATGGACTACCTTTTCTTGGACGAAATGCTGAATGTCTTCGACTCGGGAGACGAGGCCCCAGTATTTTGAACCGCTTCTTCATTCCCCCCAGCACTTTCGTTCATTCATAGACACAGCAAGCAATACGCTGCATGTACACTAGCATAATCATAGAGATTCACTTCATTCGTTGCAATCTTTTTCTATCCGCGATCATGGTCGCTTTCTTTTCTACCATGTACGAGTACCCATCAGTGTAAATCCCAATATCATGTACGGTAAGTCATATTATTATGATTGAAATTCTTCGACGTAAAAAAGAGAAAATTGCGCATCCACGCAAAAGGGGGGATCGGAAATGGTGGCGCGTGCACAAAAAAATACTATCTTACTAAGGTACTAATATTACAAGCATCATTTCATCTGTCGTAGTACCTTCAAAGAACGAGACAATGAATATTCAAAATCGGGCTAGATGGTGAAACCATCGTTACTGTATAGCTGCTATGAAATCGGTGTGCATATGGTATTTGTCAGTAGTAGCTACAACCAAGGATACAACGACAAGTCGATCTCAAGCCAACCAGGCGCCAAGCCAGCCATTCATGGGATGTGAAATGGTGGCAGGTGATGAAAATGTATATGTCATATACATTGCATGGTGCCCGCTACTCTATTTTTTTCCTTCACCAGGCCCATACACTCTCGCTATTTTGTCACCCTTCGATACCTCGTGAAACTGTAGATCTTCAAACAAGTCCGAGTACGTCGGCAAAGGCGCCGATTGATTGCTTTGTTGTTTATTCGGATCAAAGGTGTCTGCATGTGGATGATCAACCTTGGCAGTAGTCTTCCTCTTTCCCACCGGTATTATCTGCTTGATTTCACCAAAGGTATCCTCAAAGGATGGCAGAGGTGCTGCTGCGTCTAATACTTTTGCAGCTGGCTTGGTTGCTTTGTCGAATGTCACGACCTTCTTTTCCGCAATCTTGGACGGTGCCGGTTCCACTTCATTGGATGATTCCAAGGCCAGTACGTTGGCCTTGTATTGCTTTGGTTCCTTGGATTTTGCATTGGCATTAGCATTAACATTACCGTTGGCATTAGCACCACCAGGTGTTGGTTTCTTTTTGATTTTTTCGCATTTCATTTTCCCACAGAGCGAGGAATTGCCCCGTTGAAATTGTTCATGATAATAAGCCCCCTTCCTTGGTCCCTCTCGTAATCGCTGAAAGCCCCACATGTTCAGCAATCTTTGAAAGGATCGATATTTGGTTTGACTGAAGTACTTTGGAATAATGGCCTCCACAAAGGCATCCTTGTCGTGCACCAGGAACCCATTGTCTCCGGACCATGACACAATGGTTTCGTAATTTCCTTCTGCAGCATTATCCAGCATAGCATGTAGTTTGAAAGGGAATGGCAATCCTGATGATATTCTCATGCCCACAAAGGAGTTATTCCCTTCAGGTAATGCTACTATCGGCACGACACCTTCCGTTTCCATTCCCGCATTTTGGGGTCGGTTCATTGTTTGAATGCTGAAGTTATGATTGAGATTGATGCTTGGTGATGATGTATTGGCAGCAGGGTCAGAACTAGTCTTTGAGTGGTTGCTCTGCATGATTTATGACGTGGTGTTTATCGTGCTTTTGACAGCGCTCGCATCTATACGGTACCGTTGCCCTTGATTCTTGAGATTATTGTTGCATGCATCCGTGAATGCGATGAGACTACTCTAGCACGTTTTGGCGAAACAATTAAAGTCGGGATCGCAACCAAACCCGAAAAGAGAGTTGAGGTCTTATATATTTGTTAAATTTGGTACCCGGTTATTAAAAAATAGCGAATGGCGAAGAGATATATATAAATATGGATCGGACATTTCGGATCACCTCTGTAAAAGTTCGATCACCAATACCGGGAGTGACAATTCCCTCCTAGGGTGTGACGAGTCAATGAACCAAAAGGAAGCTCGAAAGTTCCAGAACCGCGATTGTTGGTACCGGTACGTAGACGAGGTCTCTGCTCAAGCGAAAAATACCAAGAGAGACAATTTTTCCAAAATTTCTGATCGAAACCAAAACTCTCACATATCAAAAAAAAAATAAGTACTGCTGTGCAAAACAACCACAACCGCAACAACAATGACTACATCTCCCGACACATCTTCCCCAATCAATACTATCACTGCCTTGAACTATGCGGATGTTCAAGTGGACAATGTCTTCAGCATGATCAATACCGTTCACCAACATCCTGGCAATCGTATTTTTGCTAGAATTGTCAACAAGAACCGTCCCATCTTTTTGGAGTCCAAAAACCAACAACAAAAGAAACTTTTGGTCCTATCCATGATCATTGCCGTACAAAAGAACGGCGGACGCTTTGTCCAAAAGAATGATGCTCAAGAATGGGTTGCCCTCGGCAACAAGGAGGCCTTCGGATTGATCATTGAAGCCTTGAAGCTTGTCGGAATGCCACTTCGGCCATCCATTCTCTTGAACCGAAAGAGAGGATCCATCTTCAAGGCATCCATGTCCAAAACTGCATCATCCAAGAAGGTGACCATCAGCTGCTGATGACAGCGATGATGACACGATTGCCACCCACACAAACTGCTTGAAAAAGGAAGAAAAATGTACCAAAAGTGACCAACAAAGCTAGGTCACTACAACAGCCATGATTTTGAATAGAGAAACAATAAAAACAATAATAGAATACTAGAGACAAAATGCAACAGAAAGTATTTGTATCATTATAGCATTGAAGCTGTCCGTATTCAAAAACTTCTTATTTGGAGACTGGAGACTGACTCCCTGTGTCCCAGTGGGATTTCTATGGCTGTGACGTCACAGACAGAATGTCCATGAAAAAAAGGAAACACGCGACATTTCTCAGACAAACAAATAAAAAACGGTTCCGCCAGAATGTTTTTTATGCGATGCTCTCATATCGCATCACTCTCACATTTGTCATGAGTACTCATCGTATCAAAAGGGGGCGTCATCAGCCAGTCGAAACACCAAAAGCCACTAACACTAACAACAACAAAGTCAAAAGACTGACCTTGACTGATTGGTACGAACTCTGTGAAAAGTTTGTAGCTGCCAAAGAAGAGGCTCCCAGCCTGTCACGAAATGCCTTTTTGAGATCCAAAGCCAGTGGCCCCAACTTCGAAGATAACCAGACCATGCGAAATGGTTTTCACAGAAGTCTCAAGAAATACAATAGTGGAGAACTAAAGCCATGCAATCGCCTCCGAATGAGAAGCAGAAAGTATCATGCCATTGAAGAAAAACTGCTCCAATACATGCAACAACAACAACAACAGCAATCCAAGAGGCATCACTATCATCCTGCACAAGACATCATCAATAATACGATGATGTTACCCTACCCCGAAATCAAAAAGCGTTGTTTGACATGGGCCAAGGAATTGGGTTTGGATGGTTTCAAATGTTCCAACAAGTGGATTTCCGATGTCTTGAGTCGGCGTGCCGAGATTGCCACTGTGACAAACCGCAAAGAAGGTAGTGGTGATCGAACCACTATTACTAAGGTTGATAATGATGCGACTGCTACTGCTTCTGCTTCTGCTGGTACGAATGAACAACAACGACAACAAGACCATACTGCAAGCCCGGTAATTGGAAATAAGGCATCGGAGAAGGATGCTGCTACTGCTACAGTTGAAAAGCAAGTCCCGCCTGCCAAAGCTTCGGTGGAAGCAAGCAAGATCAGCAGAACGCAAACACCAGTAGTAGTAGTAGCAGCAGCAGCAGCAACAACAACAACAAGCGGCAAAGACTTTTTGGAACAAGGCGACAATAGGAGTTCGGACGACGAGGACATTTCTCTGGAACGGGTCTTGACAGGTTTGAAAGATGTCCAAACCTATTGCAAAAAGAGAAAACTGGACGACGCGTCCTCCTTGTTGCAGATTGTCAAGAAATTCATTAACGAGAAGTCATGAAGTGATAAAGCATTCCACATAGTATTTAATGAACGCTGCCAATGGATGCTGGGAGTGGGTTCTTTGGGCGTTTCCGAAAATTTGATTTGAGCAAATCGGTGGCATATCAGGTTCCTTCTAACTTTCTTCCTCGACACACGGGACCGATTATGCTCGTCCCCCATATATGACGCATCCAATTCATAGCATGGGTCCAACACCTGATCAATCCGCTGGACTGCGCAGCAAGAAGCCCCAACTGTATGATGCTAGCAGGATGATCATTCCATATTATGATAGTGGTATCAATTCAAATACGTCTATCGCTGAAGCCATACTTATTGTAGTATATACGATATTTGCCAAACCTTTTGCTATAATAACGGAAGCACAAACAACGTATTCATTCGTCTACTGTACGAACTGTAGTGTGCTGGACATGCATCTCTGACCTACTTCCTCCTATCGGTACCTGGTACCGGTATTATATGTACTCTTTTTGTCGCGTCTGCTCGTCCCACCATCCATCATTGGTTGCGCACGCCATCCTTCGGCCGGACGCGAGCGTTGAAAGGTTTCCTATGGCAAATAAATCGATGATCTACGCCAGACATGCATTTTGGTGGCTGTTGGTGATGGAGGTACGCTTTGGCGCCCAACCGTAATTATTTTTTCAAATCTTTAGGAGAAAGCTTCAGGTGTGGAATACGTAATCATCATCTAAGACTCATATCGTTCAGGTTAACTCTTTTCATTCGATAGGATAAGTTACTCTCAATAACACAATGGGACGACGAAAGAAAAAATCTAGCGAAGTCGAGGACTCTGCCAATTATGTGGACATGGGAGGTACGTAGCGAAAAGGATTGATTGATTCCGTTCGGAGTAGTTATCAATTTGAGAAACACTCCTCTCACGATGATGCATAACTTCTGAAACACTTTAGCCGGCGAATCTCCGCTGAGTCCTGGTGAGTCTTCCCCACGGCGCAGCACACCATCGCGAGGTGATAATAGTGACAGCGAAAGCATGGAACGTCGAAGACGCATCTTTGAACAAGAATACAAAAGCGATGGGGAAGAGACCGATGCGGACGGCGACACCTACTATACGGCCGGTGTCACCACTATTTTGCGTTATCGCGGGTTCTCGACTTCCATTAAAGATTTCTTCTTGGACGAGTCTCTCGTGTGTGCCAGCATTGGTTGCTTTGGATTGTTCTTGAGTAACCGCACCGAACACTTGCTCCAGCTACGAAATGATCGACGAGGGGTTCGATGGGGACGATCTTCCTCCAAAAACTCGTTGCCATCTCGTATCATTGCGTACGCTTTGTTGTTGACACTCGCTTTGATTGGTATCACTTTTGTTGTTTGGGGATTTGGTACTGGAAATGCGTCTCCCATGGCACAAAATTGGTATGATGGATATGATGTCTTTGTCGAGACGGACGATGCTTGGAAATGGGAAAACAAAAACAAACAAGCTCAGATTGATGATGATCAGTACCGATACTGGTTTGCCGATGATGATGGCAATAATGCTACCGATGATCAGTACTCTACCAACGATGATGGCAGTAGTTCCAGCAACAGCAAATGGTACAACAGTTGGTACAACAAGAACAAGAACAGCAACTACAACAATGATGATGGCGGCAGCAGCAGTGGAAACTACACAACGGATGACCAATACAACAATGACGATTACAATCGTCAATTGGAGATTTCGCCCACTGGCAATGTTGTCCAGCAACAGCAACAGCATCCGGTTCAGGGTATCTTCAAGTTACGAGATATGGATGAATCGCTATGGAAACCTGCCATTGCTTTTTTAAAGGATGAATGGAACCGACCTGATAGCTACAATGGCAATTATCATCATAATGATCATCACGAACGCCGCCTCTACGATTCCATGTACGGTGGAGAGACTGACGAACGAGACCTGGCGTCGGATGTAAGACTTTCATTAATGTTTGCCTTTTTGATTGTCTTGGGCATCTTTGGACGTCGTCGCCGCATGCGCACTCGGTACTACTTGGTGCGGGCTCGGGCTCAAGAAGATCACCTATATTATGCGTCGGCTGCCGCTGGACTCAAAAAGGTTACCTTTCAAGATTCAAGAGAAGATCAATACGAGGGGGCTTGTAGTCACACACTCTGTGGTTGTTACCCTATTGATCCCCCGGCGGAAGGCGAAGAAGTGGTGGACGATGAGATTCATGTCGATGAGCTCGGAGTCACGGGACAAAAAAAGAAGCGACGTGTAGGAGATGTCATGTCTAGGATGTTCTCTTGTCTCATGAGCTTGTGCTGTGGTGCTGTCTGCAAGTTTTGGTGTCAATGCCTCAGTATTTGCGCCTTGGCCCAAGAGGCCCGCGAAATACGATTGTTGGTCCCCACACGATACCAACGACTCGATTACTTTACCCATCAGCCCTTTGTGGAATACGCCAAGGAGATTAATGAACTCCGTCGCGGATGGCTGGGCAAGGATCGCAAAAGGAATGGCGTTATGCCACACTTTAATGCGCTCTCCAAGTTGAGTCGGTACATTTTGATCTTTTTTGCATCGGCGGTCGTCATCATGACAGTCACTCTAGTCTTTAATCCACGCGCCAAGTTCTCGTGGCCCGATATGGTCATCTTGGCGGCTACTTTTGGACAATCGTTCATTGTCCTCCTCATTGTCCACTCGATCTTCCATTACAGTGATCTCAGTTTGGATGCCGTCATCAAGTTCTTTGCGGCTGGATTCCTGGTTGCCGTCCCAGCAGCCTTTGTATTTGAAGGAATCTTGGTCAATGTTTCACTCTTGCTCGGCTACCTCTGTTACGCGCTTGGAGAAAAAATTGCAGGAGATAATTTCACTTACTTTGTCATTGGGAACATTAAGATCTTTTGGTTCGTTGGAGAATTGTTCAGTGCCTACTTGGTGGCTGCGTTGGTCGAAGAAATTTGCAAGTACTACACATTCCGAACGGTCGAACACCCCGACTTGGTATTTCTCACTGGACTCCAACGATCTTCACAAGACGAGCGTGTCATTGAAGGTGGGATTGTCAAGTATCCCTTTGGATCCCATCAAATTGAGAATACCAACCGCAAGGGAGGGACTTCCTACGACGATGACGATGCCGACCGTGATACCAAGTACAAGGGCAACTCTCATCGCAAGAATACCACCGATGACAAGTTTGACCTTACCAAGCACTTTGGAGAAGATGGTTTTATGGAGGAAGAAGAACCAGATGTCCGAACCTTTCGCCAAAAGGCTTCTGCTGTCACTACTGGAATGATCAGTGTTGCAGTCGGTCTTGCTTGCGCCGAGAACTTTGTGTATGTCTTCCTGTTGGGTGGTACCGCTGCCAACAGTGGTGACGCCGAATCTGGAGGAATCTTGGAAGAATGGCTCGTTCTCCTGTTCCGATCTTGCTTCCCTGTCCACGCTCTTGCCGCTGCCATGCAAAGTGTCAACGTCATTCGCAAGTTCATTGAGACCAGAACCGACAATGATAACCACCGAATTGGAATTGGAAGAATTGTCTTTCCTGCCATTTTGATGCACGGAACCTTTGACGCTGTCCTATTGTCAGTCAATGTGTACATTGAGACCGTCTGGGAGAATTACTTGGCCAAGTACGGTGGAAAGATCGATCCCGACGACCCTCCCTACGATGCCATGACACTGAACATTGTGGCATTTACAAGTATCGCCTGGGTCATGTTGGTAGGATTGATCTGGTACTGGCGCGAGTTCCGCAGCCAGAGACAACGATTGATTGTCTTGGAAGAAAAGGAAAAGGCCAACAGTGACAGTCTTCCAGCTTACACGAGTCCATCAGATGCAAAACCAGCAGGGGACATTGAACTAGTCTAGTATTCTAGTAGAATGCTACATTGTTGGCCATGCATGTGATACCGTAATGAAGGAATACAGTATAACTAGTTAATGATATGATCTATATACAACTTGTTGCATGGCCCGAGCTGCTTCTATCTGTTCTGTATCACTGTATCACTTTAGTCCACGAAGCTTACAGTGAAAATGTGATGAAACCAAAAATCTATAGTGCCTAACTACAATAAATTGGTCAAGGTATTTTTAATTCACACATTATCGTTACTTGTAACTACCTTCTTGGTGCACTATACAATACAAATGCTCCCAGGGATTATTGATGCACATATTCGAGTGATGCTTAGATCAACAGAACGAACATGGAAGAATGAATGAATGAATCAGTCAATTTCACACCACGATGAAACGTAACCTTTATTGTCTAACTTTTAAATGGCATTGTAGCCGTACATATATACATATTTCACAACGTCCATCGTTTTGTTACATGACAACACACCAAGGGCATTGATCAGGAGTTGTAGAGTTGAATGTATGGCAATTGGCACATCTCCAAGAGGTGGAACCATTGGGCAAGTCATAGGGCTGTAGTAATGATGATAACGATGATAACAAGATAACAAGAAAGCAATCAATCAATCAATCAAACAACAATTAGTGTGAGCGGCAGGTTTAGAATCACGACATGATTTCAATATTCGTCCGTAGGACTTACTGTGCGGCAGCTGGAACAATAAAACCGAGTGTGTTGAGGAGGAATGGGTTGGCCGCTCCCATCGCCCCCACCGCCAGTAGGTGGTTTGTATTCCGAATCTCCTGCTGGAACAGCGGCAACAATGACATCCGGTTCCACAGTCTTCTTTTCGGGATCCATTCTTATTGTTCTTTCTTCTTTTGATGGTGGTGGCGGCGAAAACAACAAAACGAGAGGAGGTTTTTGAGAAAGGAAGGGAAAGAAACACTTCGAAGAAAACTCCAGTTGACACTATACGATGATTGATGCCTTCTGATTTTCAACGCAGCAATATCTCGAGGCTTACTCACATTTCTTGCAATCAAATCGATTGGATGAGTATTCTATTCTACGACGAGCTGAAACTAATGGCTTCAAGAGTCTGAATGGTTGGTTTATGTTGGAAGATACGGACTTCGATAAATTCCAAAGTAGGTCTTGTTTGATGATACAGTTCTCGTGTTGTCCGTACTTTTTCTACGAGGCTTCTACGGAGAAACGATTCAAAAACTGTCGAGATGGAAACTGGCAAGGAGAGATGAACATGACAAAGACTGAATTACGAATTAAACCATGCTTTTGCTACCGTATTACATCGATTACATAACACTTTTTCATTTCTCATGTACAAAAGGGGTGTCCCAGCCAAATAAATTGCTTGGCTGAACTCAGAATTAGGCACCTAACTACTATCAAAACCCTCATCTGCACTGCATATCCATTGCGTCCTTCTCCAGTTTTGCCATCTATGCTTGTCAGCACGACAACACAACGTCTTCCAGACAAAGAGCAGATTCCAAGGATTGTTTTGAAACTTGCAAGGTGGTGATGGCATCCTCCATGACTTGCGGAGGGACGGCATAAAAGGGTGCGGACTCCAAATCTCCTAGAACTTTGCACAGCAAAGATTCTGTTTGATCAAAGGCCTTGAGCGCCCGCGTCATGCTACTGTCATCATTGGCTCTTTTCTCTGATGGTTGCGTAGGCGAAGAAGTTGAAGATGGAACAGAGGCGGTCGCGGCATCAGGTTTTGCTTCTGCTCCTGCTTCTGTACTCGTCGTTGCTGTAGCAGGTGGCGAATTATTTTCGGATCCAGTCGCTGTTATTGATGGCGGTGACGCGGCTGATGGTGGCGACACTACTCTTGGAGAAACCGCCGCAGCCTTGGCAGGAGGAGTTGTTTGTTTTGGAGGTTCTATCGTAGATAGAGGAGGTGCACCAGCGTTCCGTCGTTGCCCAACTTTTCGCTTCGGACTTCGTTTGGGTGGAGAATAAACGTCATCGTCGCTGCTGAAACCATCGGATGCTGATGACAAGGATAAATTGTCGGAATCTACTGGATCTGGCAACATGCCAAAGACACCTCCAAACACAGAAACGGTGCGGTATTTTCCTCCATCACCAGTTGGTAATGCCATGCTGTTCTTCAGCATTAAATCTTCCGCTTGTAGTCCATAAGCACTGTGAAGTGGGACATTCATAAAGTCTTCGTCCTTATGATCACTGACTTCGTGGTCCTCTTCTTCCACTTTGTTGCTGTGACTGTTGTTCATGACGGAATTTTGTTTGTGTCCTCTTTCATCTTCCTTCCTATCATCCACCTTGTTCTCTTCCTTCCCTTCTCCTCCATATTCAGTGCCGTGAGTACGACTATGATGCGAAATTTCTTGGGAAGAATCTTCACAAACTTCGGCAATACTCATGAGTGGACCACGCAGCCGCAGATGCTTGTTTTCATCTTCATTATCAGAGTCGGAGTGGTGCCGCCAGTCATCATAGACATCCCGACGACCCCAATGTCGCATCATATCCGAATCCATTATATTTGTTTGTTTGTTTGCTTGCTTGCTTGCCTTTTGAAACAAGTTATCGGCTATGGATGTTAGTGTTTGTCCAGTGTGTTTGCTTTCTAACTCTCTCTCTCTCTCTCTCTCTCTCTCCTTCTAACTGATGCAATGGTGACCTGGAAGTTGAATGATGACATTTTCACAAGTGTACGCCGATTTTCCACGTGTGTCAAGTACCAGCACGTCACGTGTTCGAAATAGTCGGCAGAAAAAGAAGAGATCGCGAGGTGCCAGAATGGACATCCTCCTTCAACTACAATTCATGACGATGAAAGTGGGTTCCAGGTGCCTGATGAAAAAGCTACAGTAAGATGATACTTGGACTTGATATCTTAAAATTGATTCTTACAGTAGGATACTAAAAACTTACAAAAATAAGATTTCAGATGAATCAATCAATCAATCTCTCAGGTGGCCAATACCGATTCAGTATCGAAACAAGGTCCTTCCAAGACATGCTCTCATACCCCTTGAGAACAGTCCCCTACTCCCTTCCCTTTCTGATCTGAATGAACTTGATTCATTCATTCTTCCAGAGCCCCCTGTTGAATCTCGCATCCAGACTGTATCACTCCACAGTGTGTGCGAGGCAGTCTGATTTGGTATATGTCTTTTAGGCACACCATTTGGTTGCGGAGATCAAATAGAGGCCAGCCAAAATGATTGACCTCCACAGTTTTTGTGAACTGATTGAATTGAAAACTCTTCGTTTTAGGAGACAGGCAAGAAGAAAAGCTCATTGAGAAAACAGCGTTGCAACTGTCGCCGTTCTTCCAGAGATTTATCCAAGAATAACGACAAATCGATACTCTTGGGAATGTCATCAGGAGTGACAACACTCTCGTCAATTTCAGAAGCTGCGTCCTGTTCAAAGCCATTGGCATCTTGCAGAAGATTTGTTGTTTCGGTTGTTGTCGTTGCTGGCACTGACTCTGTAACTTTGGATGTCAAAATTTTCTTCACCGGCGGTTCCGAGCTCTTTTCTTGTTCACGATAGCGGTCATTGTGTTCTTTGTCTTCGGCACGAACTTCAGACTTCTCGATTGGTTCATCTTGCTGTTGCGCGTCTGACTTCAGTTCACTGTGGACCTCATCATCTCTGGCCTGTTCGGATTTGAATTCAATTCGTTCTGTCGGAGCCTGCCTCAATGGTTTGGCCTTTCGCGGTTTTCTCTGAGGCTGCACCTCTTCTTCGACGGACCAGTCGTCGCTGAAGCCATCCGACGAAATTGAATCACCGTCGCCGTCAGTGGGATCGGCTAAATCTAAGATACCCCCAAAGATGGATACAGTGCGGTACTTGCCGTTTGCACTTGACGCAGTGGCAGACGCTGGAATGTAATTATGACTTCCCATTCTATGACTTGGTTGAGAAACCTGAAGCAGGGAACTGTTGGTCATGTTTGTCATGGTGGTTGTGCTGTTGGCCGTGGAATCGTGAACTGTTGTCTCTGTATCTGAATCCCCATACAGATTCTTGACATTGTCATCTTGCAAGTCTTCATCCTCATCAATATCTTCATTCTCGTTTCCATATTCTTCATCGTATACTTCTCCATCGTCTTCTTCGTCCACCACTCGTTCGTCCTGCGAGTCTTCATCCTCGGATCCTTCCTGAATGGTAAACAGAGGACCATTGCCAAAATCACTTTCCGAATCTGATACTTCCTCCACATAGTCCCGGCGTCCCCAGTGACGCATTAGATCTATGTCTGACATGGCCTATTTTCGTTATTGTTTTTTAAAACTTGATGATGCTGCTACAGGAGGAAAGTCAAGGGAAGGCTGGCTATCTCTGCTGTATTTGATGGGATTGATCGTCTGCCTTTCAGCGTTCTTTCCAGAACGCGCCACCTCCTGCGTGAAACTGGTACTGTACGTGAGTCTCCTAGCGATTTTCGCACCGGTATTCAATTCGTTTTATATATATGTAATGAAGGCGTTTCACGTCCAATAATTGAATGGGCTGGTACATTAGCTGTCGTACAGCTACAGTATCCGTTCGTTGAGACAAAAAAGTCGACGCAACGACACGCGTCATGGGAGGTGCTCGATAATATATGTGTTGCAAGCTTCACCCAATAAAGCTGCGTTTCAAATACACCTGATACCGCTGCACCTACTGTGTACTCTTCCAATACACTCACTTGTTCTCACGTGAGTTGGTTCTAATGATGATGACGATGACGCCCCCCATCTATCGTCTAAAAATGATTATAAAATGTTTTAGTGATATTAATAATGTACATTGTCAGCAGATCCCTTGAATCTCGAAGACAGAAAAAACACACACAATTGAATTGAACATGAGAATAGCTGTAATAGTTGTCCCTTTTTTGCTTCAACAAGAAATCATTTCTTCTTCTCCCTTTTTGGTGCTTGATTTCTTGAACCGTTTGGAGAAAAAGCCACTTTTCTTTTTGCTTCCGCTTGATTTCTTTCCGTCTCCTTTCTGTTGTTTCTTGGATTTCGATTTGCTGTCCTTCCACAATGATTTGAATATACTGCTGCTCTTCTTCTTCTTCCCCTTGGACCGTTCGTGGACCACATCAAGGTCTTCTTTCGACTGTTCTTGTTGATCCATTGGTGGAGGAGATGGGGGTGCGTTTGCCCGAACTTGCTTCTCGTACTCTTCCAAGGTTATTTCATTGTCATTCCCGCCATTCGGGTTATACATGTGAGTCAACACCTTCCTCAAGTTGCCAAATGCCCTTTGGCTGTCATTCTCCTCTACAAATTCTTCATCGTCTCCATATTCATCGTCCTGCAACAATACATGAAAGAAAAATGTTAATGTCATGCCTTTCACATCATGATAATCCACCTAAATCCTTTTATCCTCGCACTTTTTCACTTACAAACATGTGATTGATCTTTCTCACTTCCTGGGCATGTTTCTCGTCCTTTTCTTTCTTTGCCTTGGCTTCTGCTTCCGCAGCCTCCAGCTGTATTCTCGTTTGCTCCTTCTTTCGAAGAAACGAAATGCCCTGAACGACATTTTCAGGTGCCTTGGTTCCTTTCCGTAAAGCATCAATGGCAGCTCGTTCCTTTTCCAGTCGGGCGTCTTCGGCTTGCATTTGCTTCAATATGACTTTGGAGACCTTTCGTTCCAAGGGTGACATTTGCTGCAATGGGTCCTTTTGTTTTGATTCAGGTGCTCGCTCTGGAGTTGCAGCAACAGGAGGCATCATTGGACCCTTTGCTGCTGGTGCAGGCTCGTCTTGGTCGTGATGATAATCGTGCTGCGAATAGAATGACGGCGGGTGACCTCTTCTTCCGGCATTCTCCTCCTCTAGCTTTTCCAGTTCTGAGACTTGAGTGTCAATGGCCGATTGATTTCCCCCTGATTCATCTTCGTGTTGCATGGGAATGGCAATTTCCATTGGGATTTCACCACTTTTTTTTGTGGATGCCGCTGCTGCTGGTGATAACATTTGCAGACTATCTCGAAGTCCTGAAGTAATTCTTCCCAACAGTGCATTCTCCTCATATACGCCATTTTGGTTCTTGCGGTTCTTATTATGTCCTGCTCCTCCACCATCATCAATCCCATGCAAGGCTTCATCCCCCACACAATTCAGAATTCTAGATTCCTTGACATCCTGAAAGATCCCCTTGACATCTTCCAAGCTCAAGAATTTTTGGTCCGAGCTTTGCGTTGTATCAATCGTCTCGTCCACATCCAACATGGACTTTTCCATCTGAGCATTGTGTTTTGCTTTAGAATTTTCAAAGGCTTCTTGTTCCATTGCTAGTTGACGCCGTTCCTCTTCTATATTGTTGTTGTTGTTGTTGTTGTTGTTATTGCTAGAACGGTTGACTCGCATGGTATTCTCGGGCATGTTGTAGGCGGACAAGTCGACAGCTGTAGTTTTCTTGGCACTCTTTTGGCTTCGAGTGATACTATTCGTGCGATTCTTTTGAAAGGATTTGATGTCAATGTAATTCATATCCTCATGACTCGATCCCGCATAGTGACGAGGCTTAGGTGAATCATCGCCAGTCCCAGTCCCAGCTAGTAACCGAAGACCGATGGGAGTATCGTCTCCTTCAGAAGCAGGATTCAGGCTATCTTGTCTCCTTGAGCCTTGCGAAGTGTTAGATAATCTTCGTACTGGATCGTTTGCTGCTGAAGCGTGTCCAGAGGAAGTTTTGAGGGCTCTCTGAGGTTGAGAATTATTGATCGTTGCCTTGTTTCCATCACCACCGTTAAGTTTGTACAAGGTTGAAGTCCCTTCATCGCCAGGAAACTCCTCTTCTTCCTCTGATCGATAGTGACGATTGTGTTGCAGTTGCCTTGATGGCAACATTGCCGGTATTATAGGATCTGCCTCCATGCTGATGGTTATGCCTTATGTTTGTGATGAATGTATCTTTGTTTTGCAGTGAGCAATGTCAAGCGACGGGAGCTTCTGCTCTACAGCAGGCGATCGATTGATGGACGTATCGTATTAAAGGCTACTACAGTATTTCCTAAGAATCACCTTCGCGTCGGCTCGTCTCGTTCCTAAAGTTTTTGGTTTTCGGCACCTATTTCGGACCGTTTGTCCTGAACACGTGCGTAAGTTGAACATTCCAGATATACAGATACGTAGATAAAAATTTCTCATTACTCAAAATGAGAGGGCGACGTGTGCCGCGAATTTTCATTTGCTAGACAGAACACCATTTTGTCATTGGCCAAAATAAGACTCCCATAAGTCGAGTCAAATGAAACAAAAGGTGGCCCCAAATCAGATGTAAACAGTTCTATTGTTCACCAAATATACCTACAGTACAAACAAACACCTTGCCAAAACGCTAATTTGCCTAAAAGGATGTATTTTGATATTCAAAGTTATACACTAGCAGTATGCATGTTGATAGAACATCAAAACAAACCCATACGACATTCATCATTGGACCCTACCACTGGAACAAGGAAGCAGTATGTTCCGCAGTTTGATCCATAATAAAATGACGCTGGGGAAGTATAGTAGAATAAAATGGAAAAACAGATCCGGCATGATGAAATCTCGCAATATCTCCTCCCACGTATCCAGTATGGGACGATATTTGCAAAAAAAGGCATCCATGCGAGAATTGAATCAAACGCGCATTGATTCATCCAATCCTTGGGTCTGTTTGGTCTTCGAGCCTCTCGTTTTTTCATTACTAGCCCATGGAACTCCAATCAAAACGAGACTCTGGAGGGTGTTGAAGTGCCGGTCCACCACGTTGCAAGAAAGACTCCGTAAGGCCTGGCAGGGCTGCTGCGGATGGTGGTGCCTCCTCTTGCTGCTGTGGTTGTTGTTGATGAAGATTGTTCTTTGAGGACGATTCGGCGGTAGCGTCGGCTGGATCAGAAGAACCAACCAGCTCCGTCAACGACGACGGGCCCCATAATCCTCCCAACTCACCAGTCGCCGCACTATTGTTGTCATCAATGGATAGCGCACTCAATCCAAAAAGGGCATCAATCTGGGCATCATCAGCCTTGGACTTGTCCGCAGGACCAAAGAGGCTGTCGATCAAATCTGAATCCTGCTGCCGCACAGGAAGTGCTGATTCCGGTCCAGGACCAGGTACAAAGAGTGACTTACTGGCAGCAGCAGCGGGGGCGGCATTTCGACCAGCATTCAATCCATCGCCGTTCATGTAGGAAGAACTTGGCGGGTTCCACAGTCCTTGTGATTGGGGCGCACCAGGACGTCCGCCAGCAGCATCCATTGCTACGGCGAACTGAGGGAATTGCTGATGCTGTTGCTGTGATGGTGGCGCCATGGGTACTACTGGCTTTTGTGGCAAGCCAGCAGAAGAAGGAGGAACACCTCTCATTCCACCACCCATCATAAAGTCACCTGGCGGTTGCACTTGACCAATACCACCATCTCTTTGACCATAGAATTGAGGTGGTGGACCTTGCAATAACTGCGGAGGCATACCAATGCCTGTAATACTTGGTGGAGGACCCATGAGGAATGGTGGGCCCGCGCTTAATCCTGGATGGACAGGACGAGCACCAGTGCGATTCATTGACATCTGTTGGTGGTGAATAGAAGGTGGAATCATCTGGCCGGGTGGCATGGAGTAGGGTGGCTGTGCAGTCCTCATCACATGTTCTGGGGTAGCCGAATGAGAAGAAGACGCCGACAAAAGCCCATTCGCATCTGGAATCAAGTGTGATGGATGTGCCTGGGAGCCTTCTGTATCGGCTGGCTGTTGAAGTTGGGCATGAGGATAACTCAAGACATCTCGAACCATCCGAATGGCAATTTCCACGTTTGCTTTGGAACCAGATACTCTGATCTGACGGGGAGTTACCGCTTGGTCAATGTCGACACGTGCTCCGCTTTCGTCTTGAATGTTCTTTATGGTCCAGCCACGTTTTCCAATCAGTAGTGGGACAAAGCAGGCCTCACATGTCAGCATCTGCTGGAACGCTGGTTTCTGATCCATTTCGGATGAATCGTGAGCAGGTTCGGGCAGGTGGATAGGATTCTCGACAGAGTTCACAGCTGGTGTCGCATCGACTAATCTGGCCGGTTCATTGGCAATAGCTCCTGGCTCAGCTTGCTTCTGTACGGTTGCGACTGGAGGTTTCGATGGCTCTTGAATTGAGTGCTTTTGAGTAGGAATTGGAGAAGGCTTGTTTGTCTGCGGCAGATGCTCTGTTTGCTGCTGATGCTGCCCAATTGGTGCTTTGTTAACTAGCTCGTGGACCATCTTTACAGCTTTCTCAACACACTTTCTTTCTCCGCTGACATACACGTTGCGACAATCAGGTGCCTTGGCCTTCTCCTGATCAATCCAAATTTTTGCCCCACTCTCCTCCATCATGTCACGAATTCTCTGACCACCTTTTCCAATCACCCAGCCTACAAGCGTAGACGACATTTGCATTACACACTCGTCGCGATTGGATTTGGATGCATGCGTACCAGAAACAACCTTCAAACGAGTACCCGTCGTATTCGTAGTAGCAATTTTTGGCGGATTCTTCGGTGGGACGGATGGCGGTGTCTTCATACTCTTTGATGAGATGCTTTCGGTGGTTTTGATTGGCAATTTGTTCTGGAAGACTTCTTCAGCTTCATCAGGTGCATCTTTCGCTCGAAGACGTTTCAATGCCTTCTTTGCATTCTTTCGAAGTGCTGCTCGGCCTGGAACTCCTTTCAGTGCAAACAATATCTCATCAATACCTTCGCAATCACCATTTTCGATAAGCTGACATAGCTTCACTTCGATTTCATCAAATTGCGATCCCAACTCCGCAGACTGCTTGGGTGCCAATGATGCCGCTTGATCGGATGGAGACGCAGACATTGACGATGCATCCTTCTTTCTAGACTTGGCTTCCTGCTTCTTTTGAAATTTCCTGGCTTGCTCCGCTGCTTTCTTTGCCTTGGCTTCGTCCTCATGACGTTTCTTTTCTTCTTCCTCTCGTTTGATTGCTTGTTGGCGCTCTTTCTTTTTCTTCTTCTTAGATTTCTTGGACTTGGCAGCCTCTTCTTCTTCTTCCAACTCGGCTAACAGTGCTTCTGCCGCGGCATCTGCTTTTTGCTTTTCTTGTATGTAGTTTTCAACAAGAGCATGCTCCAGATCCATTTCTCTAGCGGCATAATGTAAAGCCGACGTCGTTGGATCCGACATGTGACCACTTGCTGCTTTTGCGGCCATGAGTATACTCGAGTCGGGTTCATAGTCTTCACCGTCATAATCTTCTAGCTCTTCAATGGTGGTTGTATTCCTTCCGGCATGTCCGGCATGTCCACCATACGGACCCATTTTACCTGATGGGTTGGAACTGGACTGCTTAAAGGCCTTGTATATGCTTTTCAGCCTTAGATGGACCAGCTGCTCCATTCTTTTGCTTGGACGATGCCCACATCTAACGCATGGGTCTTTGGATCCGGAAGCGAGACAGACTAAGCAATAGCTCAGCCGACACGTGTCGCATTCTACCGCAAACTTGGCATCTCTGCTGCACAGAACAATCCCACATCGTCCACAGGCAGTGGCGCACTCTTCACAAAGCCCACCTCCACAGAATTTACAGCTCAAAAGGGTTGAACACGATGCGCACACGACCTCCCCACAATCCTCGCACTGATCCATTTCATCACATCCTCGACAGTAGAACGCATCACACCGATCACAGACTCGGATTTCATGGTTCGCTTGGTATTCGTGACACCAATGACATTCTTCGCAGACATAGGCTTGACATTCATCACAGTGGACTTGGATGTCGTTGGACATACTATGGCAGTGCAAACAGCCTTCGTCGTCCTCTTCATCTTCAACATCCTCGTCCTCCTCATCTTCAGATATGTAGTCTTCACCCCTTGAATCGTAATCACCATCTGTTATTTTATCGTCGTTGTGATCCAGCAAATCTGGGACATCTTCATCGTCGTCGTTTTCATGGTGCACTGAAGTCTTTTTGTCCGGAATAGGAACACATTGATTCATTTTGGGATTGGGGAATCGGCAGTTGTTCATGAACGTATTTTGAACAGTTTCGTCTCCTTGTCGTTTTCTCACAGCTCTTATGGCCGCTGATCGGGCAGAGTTGGCTTTATTACGCCGCCGGGGAGGCATATTGCTCGATCACTTGGTCTTTAAAGGAGACTTTCTGATCTGAACTAAAGTCGTGAGCTTCTCGTGGCCTTATAGTTTTCAGGAGTACCTTTCAACACCTTTTGGCTCGCGATTCCACCCCAAACTTTCAGGCAACTTCAGTTTCTTGTTGTTGTGTTGCTTTTGTGCTTCTTATAACAGACTCATAGGCTTCTTATGGTCAATTCAATGCTCTTTCTATGCGATACCCCTGAGGCCTCAAGCTTCCTCTTCTGTCTGGCTGTCAGCGATGCTTGCAGGCTGGACCAACTCAGGAGGGGGAATCGGACGAATCAATCATATTTTTCGTTGGGACAATAAACGGCTTTGAAAGTACCTTGAGAAGTGTTCGATTGAAACTTCACGGGCAACAAGAAGTCAGAGTTCAAAGTGTCCGGAACAAACTTGTTAAATTCAGCGCATGCCATGCGGAGAAGCTCGGAAGAGAACCAAAGAAGTACTGGAAGATCGATCAGAACACTCCCAGTATCTGGTATCCTCGGCACGAGAAGACGACCAATCTCGAAGATAGCAACATAGCACTGACAGTAGGTATTGGTCGTACTCGTAAAGTATATCTGCAACCACCAGCTATCTGTGATTTTAAAATGAAAGAAGTTGCTTCTATCACGAATGAAGTAGCACTCACAATACAGGTATATATAGTGGGAAGAATATGCGATTGAGAATATATCTTATAGAGTCCATAATCTTAAAAAGAGCTGAGAGCTCGTTACAGTATGTTGCTTGTGCGTGCCTTGACCACCACTTCAAAGTAGTATTACCTCTTGGAATGGTTGAAGACATGTGTCTTTTTGTGATCCTACTGGTGTGTGTGTGTTGAGTGTAGATATGTGTGGTTGTCAGTGGTGCGATTGTTCGCTTTTAATCTTCCAATGATAGAATGGGGATTTTGCTTGGAGATGAGATGCTGTAGCTGTCAGCAATGCGAAGATCATCATTTCGAGGGCGGAAACCAAGGTCAATGCATCGAGTACCAAGTCTGACAGGAGTGCTTGGGCTGGACTCGTCAAGAAGTGCCGAGACACTGGTTGGAGATGACTTGAAAGAGACTCGTCGCATTTTGTTGGTGACCTGAAAGTCATCCACAAGTGATCGTGGAGTAAGATCGAGGACAATCTCGGCTGCATTCTCCTTCTTCTCAACTTCACGTCTTTGCTTCGCTTCAGAATCGATGTCTGAAATCAAAGAATCTATGTTTCCCTGCCCCCTTCTGTGAGCCATCGGTGTGCGCAGGAGTAGCTCATCTTGTTTTGCGCTCATTGTGGTTGTAGTCGTAATTGTACGCTTCATAGTTCGAGATGATTGTGAAGGAGGATGGAAATTTACTCGTCACTGGATTGTGAGCTATGCGAATTTTTACATCACGAAAAACCCGCATGACCAACAGTGCAGCGGCGTCGTTTCGAAGAAACAAAATATCAACACCACGTGTATATATATGAATTATCCCTTCAGACATACATTATATTCTGATCAAGCTGCAGATGGCCTTCTCTCCTAGCTTTGCGGATGAAAAAAATGCCGCGCATTTCAACTCAACACGAGGCTTTGTAAGTACCTGTTCTACGCTACTTGCCAGAACGCTGACAGTAAATGGTTCCCGGTGCCAGTATAACGATCGCACCGGAAGTAGTTGAACACTGACACTGCCTGGTACCTTCATCCATTTTCCTCAAGGAGACGAAGCAACCTCAAAGAAGATTGCAATCGAACATCGACAGTACCATGTACTCGAAAACACCTCTATCCTTCTCTCCAAAGAAACAATTTCCTTTGGCCCACATTGAATCGAAGGGCTGATTCAAGTTGCTTGTTTCCATTGCTAAGTAAGGATGTATCAACTACAAATGGACGTTTGGGGAGTACATGCAACTGTTGAAAATGTATCTTGTCTAGTACCGAACCTTTTAAGAGCTGATTGCTCGGTGACATAAAATTTGATTTGTGTATGCCGTGACCTTTGCACGGATTGCAAATGCTGCAAATGTTTGTGATCGTGTGTGTTGAGTGTGGATATGTGTAGTCCTGAGTGGTCCGATTGCGATTGTTCGCTTTCAGTCTTCCAATGATAAAAGGGGAATCCTGCTTGGAGACGAGATGCTGTAGCTGTCAGCAATGCGAAGATCATTTCGATGGCGGAAACCAAGTTTGATGCATCGGATACCAAGTCTGACGGGAGTGCTTGGGCTGGACTCGTCAAGAAGTGCGGAGACACTGATTGGATAGGATTCGAAAGAGACTCGTCGCCTTTTGTTGGTGAGCTGAAAGTCATCCACAAGTGATCGCGGTGAAAGATCGAGCACAATCTTGGCAGCATTCTTCTTTTCAACCTTACTTCTTTGTTTAGCATCAGAATCGATGTCTGAAATCATAGCATTAATGTCTGTTTGCCTCGTTCTTTCAGCCATCGGTGTTCGTAGCAGTAGCTCATCTTGTTTTGCGCTCATTTCGGTTGTAGTTGTGATTGTACGCTTCATGGTTCAGGGGGATGGAAATTTACTGCTTACTGGATTGTGACCTTCGAAAAGAAGCTTTATTACCGGTACGTAAAACCCGCAGGACCTACAGCAGCTTTGTTTGTCAGATAAAAAATATCAATATCCTGTCGGACATAATCAAACAACCCCTTTCTGATCAAGCAGCAGATGGCACCCATTTCATGCCTGAAAAAAATGCCGCGATCTTTTGTATTCAGTATTATTGTACCACATTGTTGCTCCCGCCCGCCGGACATGGAACGCGATGTTTTTGAGCGCGCTTTCTGAAAGTTCAACCATAATCTCAACACCTGCACGAGGCCTCTTAGAAGTATGTACCGGTACCTTTTGTTTGGTCCTGATCCCTCGGATTCAGCTACTGGAAGATCGCATCAGAACGCTGAAGGTCCTAGTGGTTACCAGTACCCTCAACAATCGCACTGGAAGCACTTGAACACTGACATTATCTTACTCCGTTTGGCAGTCGTGATCTTCAACAAGAAGAAAAAAATCCGTGAGATCAGAACAGAACAACATCAATCTCAACACCCAGGAAGTACTAGAAGGCCCACTTTGAATGGAAGAATTGATTCAAGTTGCTTGCTTCCATCGCTAAGCATAGCAGCATCCAATGCAAAAAATCGCTGTTGAAAATGTATCTTGTCTATACAGAATCTGCTAAGAACTCCTGATTGCTCGGTATTACATACACTATAATTTGTTTGTGCATGCCGTGACCATCACTTCAAGCAACTATTTTATTCATTGGGACATTTGGAAAAATGTGCCTTTTGTGATCCTGGTCTGTGCGCTAAGTGTGGATATGTGAAGCCGTGAGTGGTGTGATAGAGATTGATAGAAGGGGGTTTGTACGCTCATTGTGGTTCTAGTTGTGATTGCACGCTTCACAGCTCAGAAATTTGCATGGTGATTTGGAATTGTTATCATCCAGAGAAACTACATGTGTCGATGACATCTTGGTGTTAGTTGAAATAAGTAGCAATGGAATAATACGTGGTGAGAAATGTGGCGAAAAGCTTATTGATCAAATTTGGTTTTGATGTTTTAGAATCATGTTTTTGGCGCGTTTTTTGAAAGTTCAATCAAGACAACCTCACTCAATTGAATTTGTTGGGTTTATCCGTTGGCACAGTACGCCACGTTTATAAGATCAGAAGGAGAGCATCAGCAGTGTGTTACCCGTTGATACCTTATTACCAAGATCAGATAAGAAGTTACAAGAACTCCTGAGTTGATCAGTGGCGGTCGGCGGGTTGAGTCTCGGGACGCATTGCCATTATCATTGCCATGAGCAGAATTTGTTAGTAGTGTCGGTGTCAGTGTTAGCTTCAAGACATGCATCATTCTGTCTTAATCATCCAGGCAGTCAGAGAACCTTCCTCCTATCTACCCTCTCTGGCTGTAAGAGATGTTGGACGGACTGGTAGCTCGGGGAGAATCAACAAGAATCGGAAGAATACTTTTCAATCCTTTGTTGCCGGATGGAAGCGATTCACTGACAAAATGATACTTATTGGAATTGGCTACCCTACGTGAAGAAAACATGTGATGGTTCCAAAATAAACCGGGACGGAGCCATAAATAAAGCAGACATTCAGTGTCTAGGTCACAGGCAGACAGATTACTGCCGATCGCAAGGAAGGGGATGGATAGTACCAGTATCGTCTCATCGGCTTGTCAGTAGTAAACTGCGATTGTCAGCATTGGCAGCATACTGAGTGACTACACAGTGTAGCCACCAGTAGCAGCCAAACGAGAAATTGGCCTACAGGCCAATGAGAATAGAAACAACAATAATGCACCGCAATTGATTGAGGCAAATCAAACTATTTCATAGCTTCAGCAACTTGTCGTTCGTGTGTGATCCAAACGCTAGAGAGAGAGGGGATTCTCCAGCCTTTGGGGCTATCTGTTGACTATATTCTATCTGCTAATCCAGTACTCGCCCTTCTCCCACAATTTGGGACATTAAAGGGCTTTTTTTTAAATGCGCCTCTTGGTCGTAGAAAACTTCTTGGTTATTCATATTTTCTCTTGGCCGTGTATCGAATCTTACACCTTTTCCGAGGGTGCAGGCCATTCTCCCACTCGAAGAAAACCGACAGTTCCTGGGTGCCCGGTACCAGGTACCGGTACCGCAGGTACCCAAAAAGACTGCAAACTGACGCTGGGAATAGACACTCGTCTCCATGCTCCAAAAGATCGCACTGGAAAACCTAGGAATACCAAAAACCGCATTGATTTCAAGCAACGAGATAGACGCATCCAGCAATACAATTAGGATGATGGGGCCCGTTTAAAATATATATTAGCTAGAGTCCTCAGTGCTGATTGCTCGTTTTTCTTATTTTTACTGTATTTGTGTGTGCCGTAGTGACCTTCGTTTCTTCAAGCAAGTGTAATTGGAATGGTTTGCGAAATGGAATTGTTTGTGATCGTGTGTTGAGTGTGGATAAATGCAATGGTGAGTGTTGACATACCGATCGCTCGCTTTCAGTCGTCGAATGATAGAAGGGGAATTTTATGTGGAGAAGAGAGGCTGTAGCTGTCTTTACCAACATATTCATTTCGAGGGCGGAAGCCAATGTCGATGCATCGGATACCAAGTCTGACTGGAGTGCTTGACTTGCCATTATGTGCCGAGACACTGGTTGAAGAGGATTCGAAAGTGATCCGTCGCTTTTTGGTGGGGTGCTGGAAGTCATCCACAAGTGATCGAGATGAAAGATCGAAAATCTTGGCAACAGCCTTCTTCTTTTCAACCTCACGTTTTTGCCTGGCATCAGAATCGATCTCTGAAATCAGAGAATCGACGTCTGTTTGCCTCCTTCTTTCAGCAATTGGTGTTGGCAGGACCAGTTCTTCTTGTTTTGCGCTCATTGCGATTGTAGTTGCGATTGTACGTTTCATAGTTCAGATTGTGGAGGGGAAGGAAATTTTCTCGATTCTGAAATGTGACGGCGAAACTTTCATAGGGTTGCGAAACATGCAATCTTGTTTCCAGAGAAAGATATTTGAAATTAGTAGCACGACCGTTATGAAATAGGAAAATGGAAAGATGACACGACACTTTCTCCGTGAAATGAATTGTCAAGTTGAGGGAAGGTTGGGTTGCGTCTCCTTGATCAGAAAAAGGTGGTTTTGTGATTTCTAAAAGGTAATCTGATTGTTCTGATCAGATGTAACAGCGGTTCCCACTTAACGGCAGTCTAAAACGACGACGAGTCGTCTGAAATTGTAGGCGGCCAAAACAGGTGAAAACCCATCCTTTTTGGCGCGCCTTGCATTTTGGCGCGCTCCCGATGTGTCTTCAAACAGCATACTGTACAGTATTTCAACACCTACTGCCACATTGATATTGTTGGGTTTAGCCGTTGGCAGTGTAAGGTTCCACAGAGCAGAGGATACAGCATATCCAGTACCGATTGATATTATTGCTTTTGTCAGACCAGAAGTAACAAGTGCTAGAGTAACATTTTTAAAAAATACGCATAGTAAGATCAGATGCAACAGATAAATAGCGTCAAGCGGTTGGGGCCTCGCCATTTCTCTCGCCATACATCAACATCGCCATAAGCAGATTTTTTTCATTTCGTTGCTGTCAGTGTTAGCCGAAAAATCCATGAATAGTTTAGTCTTGAGCCTCAAGCATACTAGTCAGTAGCTTTTTACTACACAAAGAATGGACTTTCATGTGATGGCATTGGGTTCAGCGTGTACCGGTAGCCATTCCTTACTGTATGATCGATTGCGGAGCCTTGGCTCATTCCGCGAGATACAGTACGAGTACGTACTGTATATTTATGCTTTTCCATGATACGAACTGATGACAAGTAAGGGCTTAAAAAGTACCACGGGTTTGACGGGATCAAATCCAAAGAAAGTTCTAATCACGCTCCTACAACCAATCAATCAGTATTCCTTTGACGCATTGCGATCAGAGGATTTGGTTTCAAGTAAGTGGTTTCCAATAATGCTAAAGAAGTATTCAGTATCGTATCGTACAAGTGCAAATGTTGGGCAAAAAATCGGGCTGCTACTGTCGTTATTTTTAGAAATACTAGAAGCGTCTTCAGATTGCTCTTTATTGCTTGAGTGTGCAGTGACCGTCGCTTCAATCGAATATGCCATGTTTTGATGGGTTCGCAACATGCAACGTTTGTCTATTGTCGTGTTTGTTGGGTATGGCAGATAGTAGTTTCGATTGTTGGTGTGCAAGAGATTGCTCGCTTTCACCAGTCTTCGAAGAGTGATAGGAGAGAAATCTTGCGTGGTGGAAATGAGATACCGCAGCTGTCATTGCTGAGATCATGATTTCGCAGACGGAAACCAATGTTGTTGCACCGGGCCCGAATCCTGATAGGAGTGCTCTGGTTGGTTTCGAAACTGTTTGGGGAGGAGATTCTTCGCCGTTTGTTGGTGTGCTGGAAATCGTCCACAAGTGATCGTGGTGAAACATGGATCGTCTTGCTAGGAGCGTTTTTCTTCGCTCTTTGACGTCTCTGTTTGGCATCAGAATCGATCTGCGAAATCACAGAATCGATGTTTAGCGATCTTCTTGGAACCAGTGGTGTTCGTAGGATTGCATCTTCTTTGTCTGACCTCATTGCGATCGTGCCAGTTGTGGTTGATCGTTCCTCTTACAGATTGTCGTAGGAGATTGAACTTTGTTCATGAAATGGGAGCAACAGATGGAATCGACCAATCTTGATACGACGACGAGCAATCTTGCCTGTCGTCTTGTATTCAGGGTTCGCAACCGTTAAGATCATCAAAGATGGGGGTTTTATTTCAATGCACTGGAGTTATTTAAGCCTCTTGGGTGGCATTTGATCAGAAACGGGAGGTATTTTCACTTCCGACCGGAAATTGCGAGGACTTAGGGAAAGCATGGAATTGTCGACGAAGCATAATGACATAGGGGATCATCCTACGCGCAAAATGGTTCTTCTTTGACGGGTTCAATCTTGTGTCACATCCTCGACACCTATGTATTGGGATTATTCTGGAAATGCTACTTCCAATGGACATGGTATCCTGAATGAAATTATGCGATGCTGGTGAAAGATCAGAGGGGGTGCCACAGATTGCTGCAGCAGCCAGATCGCAAATAGGTAGGGGATGGCCATCTCGCGTCAGTTGAGGAAGTAGACTACGATTGTCAGCATTTGCAAGATTCCAAGTGACTCTAGTAACCACAGTCAGCCAAGCAATAGCAATCTTAGAAACAAGCAATTGCATCATGCTTTGTTGTGAAATCCTCGTCCACACTATCTGGCTGATTGCTTCAGCAACAAATCGTCTCCTCTTTCTATCTTAGGCTATATAGAGGACTGAAGTCTGGTTGCCGTTGACATTACCACCCCATATGATCAGCATCCACAATGAGATCATGTATGTAAGACGGGGGATGACGCCAAGCAAATCCATTCCCTATCATTGCCGAGTAGTACAGTAGGCCAGAATCTGTGTTAGTGGCGTTGTTGTTGCCGGGCTATTGGAAATAAATCCCTTTTTTGCCTTTTTCCTTGATCGGATATGAGGGATTGCATTGCATTTGATAGCGTTGGTCTAGAGCCATGTTTAACAATTGCCTGCCTTGTTCTTGTAGAGCAGAATTTGATAATAGCGTTGCAAATATAAGTCCCTTATTAAACGTTAGCTTGATCGGATATGAGGGATTGCAATGCATTTGATAGCGTTGCGGTTAGCGTCTAGCCATGCATAAATTGCCTTGAGCAGACTTTTGTTAGTAGCGCTATTGTCAGTGTTAGTTGTCGTATTACACTAGATACGCTCATTCTGACTAGTCAATTTGAAAAAAGCGTTCAAACTGAAGTTGATCAGATCGGTTGGATTGACCTGTTTTTGTTAGCGTTGGAGATAGCGTCTAGTCTTTGATATGGTCCTTCTCATCAATCGCTTTGGATTTCGCAGGCTCCAATTGGGCCTAAAAGAGTATCAACGATGTTTTTTGGGCTGACAGTAACTAGCTGTTGGCCTGGCTGAAGGAACACATGGGCATGGTGCCATTTCCGGGCGCGCTTTGATCAGACGGCATTGTTGGTAATTCCAAGTGATTCAGTTCTGCAAGCCGAGAACCATCAACAAGGGACCACATCTATTGCATGGTTACGTGTACTGGCAAACAGTTGTGATGGATTGTATTCAATTTCTTTTTCTAAAATTGCCTTAGCTATGAAATCTTAAGGGCGATTTTCTCGCTATTGTTTTTGTTTGACGAACCGTCGCATCAAGGGAATATGGTGCAAGGATCTGCGAGAATGTATCTTTCTATCGTGTTTCTTGGGTCGTGGATATTTGTATAAATCTGTAGTAGTATGCTTGGTGCAAAAGCGATCGTTCGCTTGCACAGCCTTAGAATGGCATGTAGGGGATTTTGCGTGGTGATAGGACGATTTCACTTTCATTGTAAAGCTCATTGCCAAGGTATCTTGGACGAAGGCGGAAACCAATATTGTTGTCCAAGTTGGACCTTCTAAATGGGAATGTGCTTGGGCTGGCATCGTCAAATGCCAAAACTCTGGTTGGAGAGTACTCCAAAGAGGTTCTTCGCCGTTTGTTGGGTTGCTGAAAGTCATTGACCAATGATGGAAGTGGATGATCGAATCTCTTGCCAGCACTAGAATTCACTGCTGGATTCTTCTTTTCGTCTTCACGTCTCAGCCTGGCATCAGAATCGATCTGTGAAATCATAGAATCGATGCTAATTGTTCTCCTTTTGATGATTGGGGTTAGTAAGATTGCTTCTTCTCTTTGAATGCTCATTGTGAATTCTGAATGATGATAGGAATTGTGTTTGGATGATGCACGATCAGATTGTGGAAGCAGATAGAAAACTTTTGAATTGTGAGCTGAGAAGAAAACTCGATACGACACTTTTCTATCGAGTGTCGGAATCGTGTTTCTCAGAGCATGCTTTCGATTACTATGGTGAAATTAATCGCAGCCGTTACGGAACTGGGCCCACGATTCGCAGCGCGTCGTTTTTGGCAGTAACATTTAGCAGAATTTACTTACGTCAGTACCGTCAGTATGGAAGCGAAACGCGTGCCCATCTTGATGGGATCTTTGTTTATTTTCTTAGTCACTCTTTGACTTCAAACAGTAGGCCGATGCATTGGATATTATCAATACCGGTTTGGATCAAGGAACCGCGATCTGGTCATGCACTTTTTAATAATACCACTGTGAAACAATGAAGCTATCAGTGTGGCAAACCATGATGGGTCATTGTATCAGCATGAATAATGAATCATCAATCTTTCAATGCCCACAACTCATAGAAACAACAACAAGTTTCACATGACTTCCAAATCCTTAAGACTAAAAGTTTGCGGACAATGGAACATTCTTGGTTGCTGTACCAGTCAAATCCGGGACAAGATCATCGGAGTGGCCCATCAAAGCAGAAGCATAGCACGAATCGATCACGAATAAATCATATGGTATCCATGTCGTACACGGGACCATGGGTCTTGCCTTCTGTTTCGCAAAAGATCCTACCGTATGCTTTTATATGTATATACCAAAATAATGATGCTGATGTCGAACTTCCTATTAAAATTGCTGCTAACATTGCATGTATGTTCCTGCCTCGCCTAGTGAACCGAAATATTACAATGGCTTCAGATGATGATATTATCCATATGAATATCTTAGATAGTCGTTCGTACAAACTACCTGATACCAACCATTATTTGACAGATCCGGGACTAGTGAAGTGAATCCAAGTGCTTCTGCTCGTGACAATTCACGCGCTGCAGCATATTGACCCTTGGTAATCGACACTTCACACTCTTTTGACATAGCTAATGATGTAAGCTGAAAGACTGTTGCACAATAGTATGCTGCCGATTGATTCATTTCTTTGCCTGGATAGGACTGGTGCATGAAGGGACAGTTCGTCGTGAAACTTTCACTTGCGCCGATTTGGAGTACAAGAAACAAAACAGAGCTTCCTTTTCCACTGCCTCTTGATTCTAGACATATCAGCCACTTCATCCTTTCTTGCTGATCGATGATGGAATTAATCATTCAGAGAGTCTCAGAAGAAGTTCTTAGGTAAAGCCACCATTCCCTTCAGAAGACATTGTGACTTCTGACATCTTCTTCGGATTGGTATTCGTGATTGTTGTGCCCATGTTCGTTTGGAGGCTTCTTCTTGAATAGCTTCCACCATGAAATGGGGAATACTTTGGGAGCCACTTTATGACGACGTAGCATGAACGCCCACAAGGGTTGATCTCTCCAGGAATCCAATTCCAAGGAATATCTGCTCCACATGGAAGTCGTAATTTCTTGAAATATTTTCGACCGAGGATTGTAACCGATGCATTGGTTCAAGAATATGTTTGTCGTATCATTGAAATCTGGCTGAGCTTTCATCCAGTTGATCGACTTTTCAATATTCGCGGCGTAGTCCTTCTTGGCCATGGCAATGCCTTCGAACTCCTGCATCAGGCTCTTTCGTTTTCTTGGATGTCGGAATTGCATAAATCCAGGCTCATACGCTTCAATCATCTCTGCAAGCTCTACAAAGGTTGTCTCATTCGCTCTAGGTTCTAGCACTGGATCCATAAAATAGACGACCCGGCAATGGTTCCGAATCTTGTCGTACTTCCATGCCAGAAACTTGCCGTACCGTGAGTGTGTTATTCGTCGTCGAAATGTGAAATCCGTGATAATCTTTTCCCAGCCAGGAGTCTCCCATTCTTGATCCTTTAGATTGGTGAATATGAAAAATTTGAAATCCGGATACCGGTCGTGAACATCACTCAAGGGGTCCAATTGCGCAGCGGTATCAGAATATCCGCACGAAACAAAGCATATAGGCTGATCCTTTGGATCAATAGCAGCAGTGCTACCACTTTTCACCTTCCATTCAGATTGATTGAAGGCTGTTGGATCTGACGTGATTGCTGGTCGTCGTCCTCCTCGTTGGTCGTCATCCACCACTTGGATAAAGATTGTCAGTTTGTAGGCTGACCAACATACCACACCCATTATACACATAAAAAGCAATGCATTTGTATTTGTTCTCTTTGGTTTTATTTTGACCGGTACCATTGTGAGTAGTTGCACAGGTACTGGTACTGAGAGTCAGAGTATTTATAATAAAGGTATGTTTTGGAAGAATGCACGCTGCTGAAATTTAGGAAAAGCATTGGTTGATGATTTTACAAATCAATACAGTTGTTGTGACGAAGCACTAATGAAGTACACCTTTCAAAACTGTCTGTCATTATCCGGGTTATATTTGGCGAGCCAGCACGGTTCCTGTTGTCGCCCAAATCGCGTGACACATAGGGTTTGCTTCGCCAATTCTTTCAAAAATACCGTTTCCTGCGAATTTTATTGGTAATGTACGCGTATCACGTAGCCAAATGTACTGCCCCAAATTTAATTGACCGCAGTTCTGTATGTGTTGGAAACGCACGCCCGGATAAGAAGTGTTCCCTAATGATTCTACTGAAGTCCCTTATCAACATCAACCTTACTGCCTTCCCACGTCTCAACACGAAAGCAACAACTCGATTACACGGAGCCTCATCTATACACTCTTGTGATCAGTCGTTGTTTATCTTAGCTAAGAGGGGTTGTGATAAGAATATCTCGTAGGAACATTCTCTCTTACTTTGAAATTGTGAGCCAGAGAGGTCTTAGTCTTATTGTTCGCTTCCATATAGAAAGTCTTATAGAAGCACACAATCCACTTCCTCATTCCACGTTGACAAATAAGGACAAATCAACTGCAAGGTGAATCAGCAAAGATCAATAAAAGCTACGTAAAGGTTCTGCTGTTGGTATTTGTTCACTCCACGATTGAATGCGACATCTGAAGCAACAGGTGACCACTTCTTCTTCTGTGGCGGTTCCCTCGAAGAAAGTCAACTCGGCGATGGAATATTCGGAAGGGAATAGCAGTAGCGACGGGCAACAACCTCAGTATCATATACCTGGACATACTCAACAACCGGGAGGGGTTTATGCCCTTCCTCCAGAGTCGAGACAACCGAGACAACAGCCTCAGCATGCTCATCTGATATCACAACCCGTTTCGGCAGCACAACAACAACCTTGGGCGGTTCAGCAACATCCTGGGTATGTTGATCAAAGGCAATACGCTCCACAGATATATTCTCAGTCATCACATGATAGCGGTATGTCCATGTCCATGGTCGATCCTTCTCAGGTGGCTTATTTGACTCCTCAGCAACAACACCACGCACAGCAACCGTACATACATCCGAGCTATCATGTCAACCCCGCCGCCTATACCCAGCAGCAATACGCACAGCAGATGAGTTATCAACAGCAATTAGCTTTGCAATCGACTATGCAGTCGTCTTTGCTCATGGCCGGACACCCGCCACAGCAACCTCTTTTACACCATCCCATCAATCAAAGCCTCCCACCTCAAACGGTTCCGCAACAAGAACTACATCCATCTTTTTATCAGCAACCGCCGAAACTTGGAAGATTGCCAGCTGACAGGCCACTCATAAAGCTATCTGTTTCGTTGATTGACACTTATAAACGCATCAATACTGTATACTACGAAGAACGAGATACCAGGCGACCGACGCGAACCAAGGAAAAGACAAAGAAGGGTCAAGGAGTCAAGAACCATGGGTGGGACGACGACAACTACGATTACATTATCAATCCAGGCGAGTTGTTTTATAATCGATATCGAATACAAGAACGAATAGGAAAGGGTAGTTTTGGTCAAGTCGTTCGAGCAGAAGACATTGAAACGAAGCAGGATGTTGCCATCAAGATTATCAAATCCAAGAAACCATTCCAAATGCAAGCGAAAACAGAGATTGAACTGTTAACTCACTTGAACCAGAAGGATCCTGATGACGAAAACAATATAGGTGAGTACTTTGGCTTGTGGCAAATGCGTGCAGAGGGTTTTCGCAACTCGTTTGTGTTTTACTCATACAGTCTTCCTTATTATATTTGCGCAGTACGACTGATCGATCATTTCATGTACCGGGACCATCAATGTCTTGTATTCGAGATGCTATCGCTAAATCTTTACGAGCTATTGAAAAATACACAGTTTGCAGGCGTATCACTAAACCTAATACGCAAATTCGGAAAGCAAGTGTTGAAATCACTCATGTTCTTGGCCCGAGAGGACGTGGACGTGATACACTGTGATTTGAAACCGGAGAATATCCTTTTGCGTCATCCCAAGAAGAGTGGAATCAAGGTCATTGATTTTGGATCATCGTGTAGGTCAAACAAGAGGATGTATTCCTACATTCAAAGTCGGTTTTACCGATCGCCTGAGGTAATGTTGGGATTGCCGTACTCCACTGCTATCGATATGTGGAGTCTCGGTTGTATTCTAGCAGAAATGCACACAGGAGAGCCTCTATTCTCCGGTTCGGATCAATTTGACCAAATGCAAAAGATCGTCAAGGTACGTGTACCGCTGCACTTGATCAGCACGATCCATCAATCAAAATATGCAAGTCAGCTCACGTATTCTTTTTCTCATTTTAGATTCTTGGCATGTTACCTACCCACATGCTTGATAAGGCGAATGAGCAAAACAGGCACCAGTTCTTTGATCGTGTGAGAAATAGGCAGACAGGCAGGGAAGAATGGATTCTGAGGCAGGAAAAAGTGGTATCCAACGCTAGTGGCCAGCCACCTCCGCCACCGGGCCGAGATGACGCAGTGAAAAAGGAGCCGATAATTCCCAGTCAAGATCCTATTGCCTCATTGTCGCAGCTCATTCGAGCAGAAACTAATCGCAAGAAGAAGTATCCACCAAGCGAAACTGGGAATTCAACGCGGAATTATGATCTCTTTGTTGACTTGATTCAAAGAATGCTGACATTCGATCCGAAGGAGAGGATCACACCACAAATAGCCCTGCACCACCCGTTTATCGCTGCGGCAGACTGAGGCAAGCACAGTGACGGACCTCACGAGGATCCAGGTTGGATTGGACCCAATTCGGAGCCTCCGCATGTTCCAAAATTGACTCTTGTTGTCAAGGCAACTCCCACTGCGACTATGCCTATCAAACTGTCGATCATGCAACTGTGTGCTAAGCGAAAAAGTGTAAAATAATGAAAAGATCTAATGCTAGGACACAAAATGCTACACAAATGCTCCGCCTCCGAAAGAAGTAGTGAACTCATCATCAGGGCATTACGAGGTTTCGACTAAATCGACCAAATCTTCACGCACGTCCGCCAAGACTCATTCCAACAACACATTAGTATACTCCTGACACTATAATACAGTACTGTAGCATCAACGAATATGGATAAAATGCAGGTCTAGATAATGGTTCAGAATGTACTATGCTGCCCAGACATAAACAACCATCATGTACAAGTTTGCAACTGCAGTGGTTGCAATCATTACAACGATCCCAGGATAAAAGAAATTCAAAAACGAAATCTCATAACCCTTGTTGGTCGCAATACCAGCCGTAACAATATTTGCAGAGGCCCCAAGCAGAGTTCCATTACCCCCCAGACAAGCTCCGAAACTCAAAGCCTACAGTAAAGTGAAAATGGCATGATTAGGCGGAGGGTCCAAACAGAATTTCATACTCTTGTTGGCACACATCTATGGTGACTTACCCAGGCTAGAGTCTTAATCGGCAAAGTTTCTTGAAGCTCTTCACCCAAGATCTTAATGACTGGAATCATTGTAGCAGTGTACTGTTGGTTTGATAAAGCAAAAATGAATGAGCAAGTTGTGAGAAATCATATAAGCAAGGATTGCTGGAAAGCTTTCCTACTACTACTCACCGGGATATTATCAAGGAATGCGGATGTAATTGCGCTGACCCAGAGAATGAGCGTAATTGCTACTCCCAGCTGGTCCTCTTCTTCCTGTCCTTCGATTAGGTCTGCGAGAGCATTGCCAACCAAACGAAGCAAACCAAGAGCAGCGCACACTTCCACCAGGACAAATAGTCCTGCAAAGAAAAGCAGGGTGTCCCATTCGACATGATTGCGCAGCGCTTCTTGAACATCATGTGGATTTGTGAACGTCATAGTGATAAAGGCTCCAAGAAGTGCTACCCATGCTGTATCTTTGTGATGCACTGGATGTAGGAAGAAAATTAAGATCACAAAGAAGGAAACAGTGCCAGCAATAAGAAGTCTTGGCTCATCGTATACTTGATAGGTTCTGTAGAGCTTGTCCTTGTCGAGCTCCGGCATCTTATCGATATTCATATAGTGGCGATATAGATAAAGGACAAGCACGAGCGACACAGGGATGCAGAGCAAGAAAATACATGGCATGATGTGGATGATAAAGTCAACAAAACCCTACAATTTCAAAAGGATGCGGTCAGTACATTATTCGATCCAGTAGTGAAAACATTCGAGTCTTTGTGAATGTGATACTTACAATTTCCTCAAAGGAACTACCAATGATGATATTCGGAGGATCACCGATCAAAGTTGCAGTTCCACCAACGTTGCTCAGCAATACTTCACCAATCAAATATGGCCTTGGATCAACATTCAAAATGCTGCACATATCAATAGTGACAGGAGCAATTAATAGCATGGTAGTGACGTTATCGAGGAACGCACTGGCCACGGCAGTCAAAAGGCATAAAAGAGTCATCAATCGATTGTAGGATCCCTTGGATGCCACTAGAATGCGGACCGCTACCCATTCAAAGATTCCAGTATGAGATAGTTCACCGACGATCAACATCATTCCAAATAAAAGCCCGAGGGTGGACCATTCCATATGCAACATTACAGTGGTGATGCTTTCACTCTCTCCCTATAACAACAGTAAGAAAGAAACGTGTGTCAGATCCGGATCCGCAGTGGCCACAGTGTTGAATATTCAACTTACCTCATGGATGATAAAGAAAAAGAGAATTGCAATCAAAGAGCCATAGATGGCAACCAGTGTTCTGTGAATGACCTCCAGCAAGATGAATAGGTATACAAATACCATGATGAGTGCTGCAATCAGCTCACTGTGCTTTGCAAGAGAACTGAGTGGGGTGGCATGTAGTTTGTAAGTCAATACCACATCCGACTCCGTGTCACTGGTGGCATTCCAACTTGTCACATTGATAATGTGTTCTTCGTGAGGGTTCTCAAAGGTGACTTCCATCTTGCTTGTAAACTGAAGTGGGATTTCTGGTGACGGAGGCCCCACCATCTCGGTAACCTTGACTTGTCCTGACTCTTTGCCGACAATCTGAACAGCGACATGCATCTCCACATTCGGATTAGGATCCAATTCCAAAATCAGCTGAATGTATTGACCCTCTTCAAAAGTGTTCTTGCCACGAAAGTAATCGTGTGTTTCCAGGTGACCCGTACAAGGCGTGGAGCAAGCCAATCCGACAGGACCAAAGGTACTGAAGGCTTCGTCCAAATGCGTGCGCCAGCCAATAACGATTCCAGTAAAGGCAATCATGACACAGAGAAGGATTCCTGTCCATAGATAATCGCTTCTTGTGGCTCGAATGATTCCATCTTCTTTGATTTCTTCTTCTGCTTCTTCGTCTTCAGGAGTCTCATCGCCCTCGGGAATTCCTTCGTCACCAAACACCTTAGCACGAGCTTGGTCCAAGTCGGACTGCAAACGAAGCTGGGTTTCCCGAATATCGTGCAAGAGCTTTTCATTTTCCGTTTCTTGCATTTTGTCTTCGAATTGATCCGTGAGCATGTCCACCTGCACTTTCAGCTCACGGTTGTGGTCGCGTTGCAAGTCAAACATCTTTCGGAGATGTTCATCCGGAACTGCCGATTGTGCCGGCGCACCACCTCCACCATGGCCATGACCGCCGCCGCCCGAAGGTTTGACTTTGAGGGGCTTGGAGAAGCGAAGAGGGCGAAAGATTTGGACCTCCTCTTCTTCCACTACGTCTGTAGTAGCAGGTGCTTCGAGCCTTTCATTGTCTTCTTCGACAGTTTCAATCAATTTTTCTTCTTCTTCGTCAACATCCTCATCCACATGTCCAAAGAAGTCAGCCTGCTCCGCTCCGTAAAGATCCAGGGAAACTTGTTTTCGTTTCAAAATGTTGCCAATCCCAAGGGTTCGCTTTTGAAGGTCACCAAAGCTAAGTTCCTTCTTTCTTCTGGCTGGTGTGGGAGACCCGGCCGGAGATTGGTGGTTGGAAGATGCCGGTGGATCGAAAAAGGCATTGCCTGCGGCACCACCGATAGGAACCGAAACCACCTTCTTGCGACGCAAAATGGGGCCCATCATGTCTTCGTCCGGAGACCGGTACATGGTTTGCCGAATTCTCTGGACTGCCGCATGTTGGACACGAGGATCCAGTGAGGTCTGTTTGCGTCGTCGACGAACTCCTCCCTCAGGAAGCTCCGGAAGCTTTTCAGAGCCAAAGTTATCTTCTGCCATTGCTGCTGCTTCCAATCAATACTGTAATATCGATGATATTTATTCGGATTACCCGAATCTTTTGCAAAAACAGAATTCTTGTTTTTTGTGGTGGACAGAAATGTGGGAGAAGATGTTTCGAGAACTGGAACTTCCGCCAACACTGCACTACCGGTATGTTACTGAGGCTCTTCAGATTGCAATGCGAACCCGAAATCATGCATTCGTTCGGCTATTTTTCACCTGTTTTAACTGCACATGAGAACTTTTGATTGCGCCCTTCGTTACCGTTATTTATATTACGAGGATATATATTATTTTTAGGCGGGATAGATCGTGACTGTCCACGATAGCTGAGGACAATAATTGAGCGTGCGATAATGCGCATTATTGATTGATTCAAGATAGGTTGAGTCAATCAATAATGGCCATTATAATTGATTGCTCAACACGTCATTTACTTAATGGCTAAAACGGATGGATCATCATGGTTGCTATCTCCAGATTCAAATTTGGGGAAAACCCCACAAGCATTTTTCAAATTTCGCGTCTTATTGTTTTCCAACATGTTCAATGTCGTATCTATGCATGTAAAAATTGTAGTCGTTGCAGCAGACCTCCGCCTCACAAAGGAAAACTAACTCTTGATCGTAACAATCATGAGTCTAATGAGGTTATCGCTTGGCAAAATCAGGCCGTCAGTGTTCTAAGGTAGATACAAAAAGGAGAACACAAAAAAGCATAGTCCTACGATAAAAAATCGAAGAGTGTTGAGCAATAGTGTTGTAATACTGTTCATAGGTATCTTCGTTGCTCTCGTGAAATTATTTAGCTCCAAATGATGAAGTCTATGACAGACTTCATGTGCCATGTGGTTTTCCGTCCAAAGAAAATGGTTTGCGAAAGTGACGCTTCAACCATGAGGAATATTAGAACGGCATAATAGAAAGACATGTTGGCCCCTCTTACGTCTTGGACAAAGCATCTATTCTTGAGATAGCCATAGGCAGTATCTGTTCTCATGCGATGAATACTTACGAAGCAATAATCAACATTTTCAGAAAACAAGATCGTGCCCGATCAACAAGCGACAAGCCTGTCTTGGTCTCAAATTTGGCAAAGAAACGGTGAGAACTTGATGAATCTCGTCAACGCTTGGAAGAACGTAATAGCCAAACATAAGTGTGAAGGAAAAATGGATACTCACTTCACCTTTTTCAAAGCACACGACAAAGACAAGGTCATCGTCGAGGATAAGGTGAAGAAAAATTGGAGTGCAACATGCTCAAGATTATTGGCATTTCCAACAATTAGGTAAATATATATATGACGCGAATTGTTTGTACACGTCGCACAAAGATCTCTTTTATTTATAGGCCCTAGACTTTTTCACGGTGAAACTATTTCTTGATCTCGCGGTGAAACATTTTTGTCTGGGGTTTCGTGATTTCATACAAATTGCACAAGACAACCAGCATCCTTTGCCTTCCAAGTCTATCAACGGCCAGGACGAATCGGCAATCAACCATCTAGTCACAAGCACACAAGGGAATGTACGATGTATCGATTATGACTGATTTGGTCATTAGGATTGTGATCGTTTTCCAATCCCTGGAGGGACAGCTGAAGAATGGGTGAGAAGAAGTTTGGATCAAAGTGGAGGAGCAAGAACTCGACGTAATGTTTTCAAGCCAGAGCAGCGTATACAGCACGGTGCAGAAGGAGATCGATGGAAGGAATGTTCTGGGCAATGTCTGTCGTGAGTGGGACGAGGCCTATATCAACGATTGTGGAAACATCAACGACTATGGAAAGCACCGTCTTCAAGTCAAGGGTTTCATCCCAATAATGCAAATCGCGGAAGGAGATCCAATTGAACGGCAAAAATGGTTACATGCCCTATTAGCACATATTTTTATCTATTAAAATCTACGTTTTCAGCCAATTTCATTATCGATATGGTAGCCGAATCTGCACTCTTGTGCCATTGTCGTTTGTTTTCGTGAAAGTCTTTGTTTCAAAAGGACGAGTGCATTTTCGCAATCCCCTTTTTATTTATTTGGAATGCCCCTCCTTGTCTATCTGCTCTTTACATGCGTAAGTACTGGTCCCTACCAGGATGTGCCGTTATTGATGGCTCAACATGACGGATACAGTAGATGTAGACAGATTGCGCACAAGCAGCGCCGTAGGCGCCGTGGAAATGTACGGACCCCCAGACATTCCTGGATATACACGAGACTTATATATCTTCTCGAAGACGTGACCTACAATATCGTGTGGATATACACCATTACGCCGGTACGGTACGTTGGATTGCGGTCCCGAAATTGACTCCAACCAATCCAGCTGCGACTACCGGCCGGTACATGCCCATCAATGTCACCTTTTGGAATGTATTGTAAGGATGAGGCACCGCTGATGATGCTAATTTGTGCCAAGCGCAACACAAGCGCAAATAGCACACAACATTCTATTATCGAGTAATGCAAATGCTTTTGGTCTGTTGAATGTGCGCAAGAACATGAACTAGGTCTTGAATTTGATCAAATACTCTAAGAGTTGGAATCAAGAAAAGTGAACAGTGAGAATTGGCGGCCAATTTGTTGCGACACCGATAATGTCAGGAACAATAGTTGCTTACCAGGATAGGCTTGCGAATCATGATAGGTAACATAGATAGAGGGATTGGCCATGGAATCGCCACTCAAAAGGCCAATGGTAGAATCGTACAACGTATGGGTCTTGGCATCACGAAGGTCTGGAGTCAATGCATTCGAAACTCCAGGACAGTACTCTCCAACTGCGACTCGACAAGCCATTACATACTGGTATCCTTTGGGATCTTTGACCGCATAGGTTGGACTGGCCGAATAAGATGTATCAGGTGCGAAATAAACTCCCTTGCCGTACACTGTCGCATTCTTCCCGCAGAAACTACGATTGAATCCTTGCTGAAGAATCTTACCCATCACTTCCACGTTGGTACCATGCCACAGCCAGCATCGTTCCAGCCGTTTGCGTTGGAGACTGGTATCGGCAGCGGGATCGTCACCAAGTTCCCGAGACAGGATCGTTTGGCGCTTGACCACAAAACTCTGCCACATGGCCAGATTCTCGATTCGCTGAATGCTGGAAATCTTGGCGCTGCGGCCGAGGGAGGACTTGAAAGCCCTTTCTATTTTCTGGTACTCTGAATCTTCTTTCTTTAGCTCTTGAACTTGGACCACGGAAGGATCGGCAACGTCGTTCCAGTGAGATGGAGCATTCAGAGCATCAGTGTCACCCACATTCCGCTTTAAAGCCTGAAGATCCTCTGTAGTTGGAACACGAGTGGCCACCATTTGGAACCAGCCCGTGTCAGCAAAAATGTTTGCATCATCTTCATCACTGCTGACGGTAGCAGTGTCACTTGTCATTCCAGATACGATAGACCTAGCAACATTTTCGTCATGATGGTACAACTTAGTTCCAAAAGCCCAATCAGTATCCTTCTTCTGCTTTGAAATCTGGATCACATCTCCGGGGACCAGCACCATTTGCGGCTCATTCTTGATATCGTCCGGTAGCTCTTCGCCAAACTTGACATTATCGGTTGCGATATCATATAGTTCGGAAGCGGGGAGGAAGGCAAGTGGATCATTCGATCCACCCGTTGAAGAATTTGAAGTATCTACCAAACGTTGTACCTCGCGAGTAAATCCAGTTTGTTGTTTTGTCTGTGTCATTGAGCTGAAATCCACCAAATAGCCAGACAGTGGCGATACGCTGCCTTTCCAACCTTGTTGTTGAAAGGCAGCTTCAAGAACTGCGTTGGCTTCATCCGAATACTTGATCCAGCAGTCCTTTACATCACCGACGACTTGATCTGGATGGTGCCGATCCATGGCAAAGCTAGTTTCCTTCCAGCACCACTGGACAGTGATAGACTTGGTGTCACGTTTGATTCCTTCTTTTGGCCGATCGCCAATCGACGGGAGATACACCGCGTTGGCAGTTCTCATACCAACAACAGAATCTCGAAAGGTTTCCAGCTCTTGCTTGATCATTCGCTTTGATCTACGACTCCTCCAATACTTGACCGCGACGGCAATGAGAAGGATAATCACAACAACTAGCACGGCAATGATCCATACCGGAAGTTTCGGAGGAGGGACGGGATAGGAATCCGATGGGACAGTAGTCAGCGAGCAACCAAGGGTTGCCCAGCACATTCGAGACAAATCAGCAGTTGCTGCTCCTTCCACGGTCCCAGATTCTCCTACATTTAACCACTCAAGGTTCCCTCTCTCGTTTCGACGTAGGTGGAGGATCGAGTACAAGGGGTCTTTTCGATCACCCACCTTGGTGAATTGGACACGGCCCGAAGCGCCCTCCATGTCGGTTGCCAAGAGTCGCTGGCGGATTTCATCGCCATTACGACGGTCGCTCAAAGGAACTTGATAAATCGCTCGCACAAGAGACGTGACAGCATCGATCATTTCGGCTGCAAAGGATGGCATCTGTTCGAGGGATCCGGCTCCATTAAACCTTGCCCAATTGTTGAATTCATTCAGATATCCTTCTGCATTCGGATGTTGAATTGGACCGACTCCTATATATCCCGGTTGGTCTCGTTTTACAAAAGAGTCTAACTTGACATCGCGTGGTCCCGCCCAAGAGGATGTGCCGACCCAAACTGTATCTGGCTGAAAGCCAGTCTCTTCGGCACGTTTCAAAAGGGGATAGGCATGTTGGTTTTGAGCAACCAGAAGTATGATTCTGGAGTTATTGGCTGGGTCGTCGGTTGGCACCCCTCGCAGTGCAGTATCCAAGGAATCAATATCCAGTGTTCCATCGGCACCCAATCGAATCACATTGGAATATGTGACCTCGCCACTAATGTCGTTTCCTTCCCAAAGCCTTCGAAACTCGCTGACATAATCCTTGGCATAGATCGTATCTGTAGACAAAATAGAGACACGCTTCCAACCAAACCACTTGAGAGTCTCCACTACAGCCCCGACTTCGCCTCGACTGTCATCTGGAGCGACTAGGCGAGTAAAGTAGGGAAATTCTTCCGCATCACTCAGAATAGAAGAAGTCGCACTGGGAGACACCATGTTCACCTTCTCTAGACCTGCAATTCGTGCCAAAGACACGGACGCACCAGAGCATCGAGCTCCAACAATCCCATGTACGGGAACATCGAAATTTTCGGTGCGTAGCTTCCAGTAGGCTCGTACGGCTGTGGTTTCGTCACATGCAGCGTCCACTACGGTGCTGTTCAAGTTTTGGTAAGCAGCGTTCTGGTTCTTGATCCTGGTGACCGCAAAATTGAAGATGTCTTCTCCCCAGGAGAACGACGAAGTATCAAAGATACCCGCAATCGATACAGCCGTAGACATTGTGTTTCTGGAACAATGCGGGTTTCCAAGTTCTATTTCTGTGATGTCGTGTTTGTGAGACGATGAATCAAATAGTATTTTCTGAATCAATCTACAGTACTGGCAGTCTACTTTTTGTTTTCTGGACCTCTCGGAGACGTCTTGGAAGGCCACGGTGGATGCGGCTGTAGCTGTGCGGGACACGGAGTCAAGAAGAATACGAGGTGCACCTTATTCGCCTGTAATGAAATAAGATTTCTCCTTTCAAATCCTGACGGCAGGTGTCATCTTCCTGTTTGAAACCAGTACGCAGCCAAAAGCTTGGTTCCGAAGGGAACCAACACAGGGGCGTTTCTGACAAACATACAACCGATTAGCTCGACTAGATGAAAGCGTACATGATTTTTTTCAAACTATGATACAGTGAATCTACCATAGATAGCCACGCAGCGTGTTCTATATTTTACTTAATTAAATGTATTATATTCTGGATTGATCATATCTTCAGCTGTAAGCCGCCGTCTAGTTCTTCATTGTCAAGAAATCCAGGTCTTCAGGGTTCTTGAGCTTCCAAGTTCGGCGACGAGACGACGGCGTGCCATCCTCGCCACTGACAGGAGTGCTGCCAAGCCAATCTTGGTTTCGGAGGCTGCGGTCCACACAACCTGGACTTTTCTCCTGAAGTGTCTTCATATTATGCTCGCCATGATATTTGCTCGATCGCTTTGTTCTAGAGCGGATGGGAGACAATCTTGGACTCGTCTCCGTCATCATCATTTGTGCTAGGAGGTCACTAGAACCACTAGTGGTGATGCTGCGAGTGGAGGATGAAATCCACGAGGCACCGTCGTCATAGTGTTCGGAATGCGTACTCTCATCAACAGCACTGTATCTTTTGTTGAAGTCTCGGACCTTGCGGTAGTGAGCAAGTGCTTCTTTGTTGTTGCTGGGAACTTGGGACATTTTGTTCTTAGTAGTAGTACTTGCTGGTTTTGGTTTGGAAGTTGTTGCTGCTTCTAATTTGTTTGCGTTGGGATTTTGTGAGAAGAGATTTCTTTCATCTCATGATGAGGAGATGATGTGTGTGATTGAATGGATCAATCATGGTAGGTGATTTGATTTGACGAAATGTGAACCGGTTGAGCGTCAAGTTGATAACGTCGTCAGTGTAAACTGTGAATCATTACATCCTATCGCGGTAGCCCCTAAGTAAACAAATACTGCGTGGACGGTGGAAAGACGATTCGGTGCCTTTTTCACATACTGTATGATATATACGGTATGAATGGGACTCAAATGAGCGAACAAATATTCAATATACTCAATTTTACCAAAAAATCTGTGTGGTCTTGTCACAAGACTCTTGTGTGTCCATCAAGCCTGCATGCCGAAAAATTCAACCCATCCAAATCTTTTCAGCAACCTCTCACAATTCGCAAAAACAGATTTCCTGTACAATCCATACTTTACAAAATCAAAATGGAAATTTCAAACCTTTCTTTGAGCGAACAAGAGAATGGGCTTGCATGCATTTGGATCTACTGCATGGGAGACGACGAAGAAGATGTGGCCATGTGGGACGAAGCATCTATATCCTCGCCATCCTTCACGACAGAAGACGAGGAATGCAGCTCCCCAGCTCGAAGGTCCGCCTCCATCTACAACGAACAGCAAGTCGAAACTCATGTCAAGTCCTCTGTCTCTGCTGCCATGGAGCGAGCTCGCCAAAGGCACTCCCTTAATCTGGAACGAAAAGGCAGCCCTCGAAGCAGTCCACGAAGCAGCCCACAAAGCTTGAAGGACCGCAAAAGAGTGAGGCTATCCATGGTCACAGCATTGTCAAAACCGAACTTGGATCTATAAAAACTCACACCAACACGGTCGTGATCATGATGGGGAGTCCTTTGGTTTCACAACGACATATTGATGTAAATACCGATGTGGAACAAGAAGACAAACCACCAGTATGAATCGGCAACAGATGCCGAAACTACATACCGGAATGATTTATTCACGAATACAGCACAGTCAAATGACAGTGCGTAGATAACGAAATAAATATATGCATTGGTTAAAAGAATTGCTTTTCAATGTATACACTTTGGACTTCAACAAATTCGTTGGATCATTCATTCAGCCTACCGGGGTACCGGTATGATGATCGTTGCAACAAGAGTATAGGTTGCAACAGGATTAATTCATGAATCTGGTCCCATGGCATGCAGTTTTAGTTTGCCGGGTACGTACCGGTACATGAAGTTCGTCGTTTTTCTGGTGTGAGCGCGACTATTTACACAAGTAAAAGATCCTTTAATTCGCAAATTGCGTCTATGAGGACTTCTTGTCGGACATTCGCCAAACGATAATCCCTCTAAATCCAATTCTAGCAATGAAAGCGCATCTAATGTCATTTCTCCGCAAACAGATGATTGACGTTGCGGCCTTACGGGCCCATGCGTGAAAAGGACATGTGAAATACACAAGACTACACACTAAACATCTATTACAACGTTCGAATCTTTGATCTGTCGAACTCACAATTTCCACATCCAAAAAGGAAACAGATCATCAATTGAGATCATCTCAAAGCACTTTTCTCAATAACCCAAGGAAACACAAACATGAGTTGGAGTGCATTCAATCAATACATCAGTGAAGAAGAAAAAGGATTAAAATGCGTTTGGACCTACAACAGTGGAGACCTATCTGAGTCTGAGGCCGCTGAAGAGGCTGAGGAGGAAGAACTGTGGAACTCTTCTAGATCCTCATTTGCAGAAGAAAGAAGAGAACAAGAGGAAATAAAGAATAGACCGGTAGAAAGCGAGAAGCGTGTTATCCCCAAACGAGGACTCGCCTCTTTCTACAGCGAACGCGATGTTGAGATTGCTGTCAACTCTGCCGTCTCATCAGCTCTTCAACGTGCTCGTCAAAGACATTCAGATGGTCAACAAGCAGAAAGCCCAGGAACCCGCCGTCGTTTTGTCAGGTCGAGCGTACCGTCCTTACCACAGCGTCATTTTGACATTCCCTCATCCTCATCCTCATCCAACGCAAGGACGCTCAATCAGGACTCGTGCTGAGGATAAGAAGGAGGAATTTGTTGAAGGCACAAGTTCTGATTGCTACAATACTGCATGTGATGGGAATAGTGGCAACATGTCTGTCCTCTGACGATCGGACGCCCAATCTTTCATACAGATAAAAAAAGCAACCATAGTAGGTGGCTGGCAACTTCCATCGATAATTTTGTTAGGTACATTTGTTTACATTTGGTTGGATTTAAGCTTTACTACACAAACAAGTTTTAGGCTTGTCGAGGTAAGAGCCTCTCTTCTCTGATGGCTCAAGCTGGAAATCTTGCCTGCACTCCTTGCTCCGTGAAGGGTTTTGATGACGTGGCAGGCGAAAGGACTGCTTTAGTGCTGTTTGGCACCTCACAATAAACCTTTGACAAGAACATCGTCACGAAGAATTTATTCGTATCATCATCATCATCATAAATTCGATTCTGCTCAAAACATTTCTCAACACTCCAACAAAATATTACCATGACTGAGCCTGCTGTTATCACTATCGACCAATCCGCTGTGAAACGAGCCCGTCAAAGACGCTCGGATGCTCAACAAGAAAGAGAAAGCCCAGTGACCCAACGATCTTTTGTCAGGTCGAATGCGCTTTCCTTGTCACAGCGCCACTTGGACATTGACTCCTCGTCCGACCAGGATGTCAGTACAAAGCATCCGAATCGGGACTGAGGATACGAAGGGATGATTAGGTTGAAAGCATTCGAAAATGATGCTCCTTCTTCCCTCCTCTACTGATAACCGCAGCAGACATGAGAGCAACCATGGCTTGTGGTCACCTTCTTTGATTCTAGAATAATAGAGCTAACGAAAAGTAGCCTATACATACTGTCAAGAACTCGATGGCTTTGGAACTACTTCTATAGCTAGCACTCACTATTAAGAGGAGAGGCCAACAAATAGAGGAGTGGAGAATTTGCTGATCGGAAGCAAGGCAACAGTCGTGTTTACACCAAGGCTCGTGCTTCTGGGCTTGGAATAAGCTTGATTGAACCAATCAGATTTCCAATAGACTACGCTCGGAAAAGGTTCTAGCCCAATGAATAATGGAATAACGAAGATTGATGACGACAAGCTACATTTTGTTCAGGTATCAACTTATCGGCTCTGACACTTGAAGACTACCCGGAACTGTTTGTTATTTTTTTTCCCTTCGAAATATTTTTATGTATTTTTAGATCCACAGAGCCTACAGACGAGTATGGTGCATAAGAGCATGAAAATGGATGACCAGAGGGAAAATTTTTGGTTTGGATTCCGACCCCTTTGACTTTGAAAAAACCAGCTGCTTGAACTGTGATTTCAAACGTGTTTCGTTCCGAGTTCTCTGCTCGTGAACATCCGGTATTGCCTACGAAATCTACACAACATTCGGAACAGCTATATTGGTCGACTGATTCAAACACCTAGTCAAAACCCCGTGGGATTCACTGCGACACGACATGATAAGTAACATCGAGCAAGTTCATCAATTCCAAATCACTCGGATGCTGCACTATCTCCCGAAATCACAATCCTTCAAACATCAGGTTTCCTCATAATTTTCCACAATCGCAAGTTGCAAACCAACAACACAAAATTATCATGACTTTCATGCGATCTACTACACTTGCTCTCTGGCTTGCAACCATCACTTCTGCTGCCGCTATCAGCACACCCATTCGAGATTTATCTCAAGAAACGATCACCGAATCCCAATGCGACTGGCCAAACTTCCAAGAAGATGATGATCTCAATGGTGCCATGGTTCTCTACAAAGGTCACAAGCTTGCCGAGTGGAGAAACCCAAACGGGCAGAACAATGACTGGTTTGGCCAAAACTACGTCGACGGAACAACCCAACATGCTCAGTATTCTGTCACCAAAACATGGGTCTCGGTATTGGTTGGTATGTTGTACCGTGACGGTTTCATGGACTGGGAAACTGAACACCCCGACAAGATCACTCTTGGTGAGATCTTTCCGGATAAGGTCTGGGAAGATATCTGGGACGTTCCATTCTTAATCAGTGGTAAGTGGCACTATCTACGAAAACTCCATCTTTATTGATTCGTTCGGCAACAGTGTCTAACAAACATTGTTTGCTCCCTTTTTCATCTCAGGAGGATCAAAGGTTCCCGAGCTCAAGGCCATCACTCTTGGACAGCTCATGTCCATGAGGACCGGATACGCTGAAAACGGAATCAGCTCTCCCTTCGATAGTACCTTGGTCCGCGACTTGGATCGCCTCGTCGCTTGGTGGCACCCATTCTACCGCACCGGAAAGATCGAGTCCCAAACATGCTTCGAATGTGGTGACTACTTGTCGTCTTCTGGTATTGTCAATTACATCATCAAGGAGAAGACCAAGACCGATGCCAACCCAAGAGGATGGGACCCCCTTGACTATGCCCGTCAAACCTCCGAATCATTGCCAGATGGCAACGTCGGACTCTTCGAGGCCCTTGGTATGGAAGAAGGATCCTACACCTGGGATCGTGATCGTGATGACGTAGCTCGCGGTGCATTCGGTCTTTGGGCTGATCTCGAGGACATGGCCAAGTTCGGTCAGCTATTGTTGCAAGGAGGAACCGTCATGTTCGATGGCGTCGTCCGCGAGATCATTCCATCCTACTACTTCGAAGAGATGACCAAGACCCAATCTCGAATGATCGGTATGGACCTTCCCTATGGCTGGCAAGTGTGGAACTGGGGCGAAGATGACGATGGTGATAGCGGCTTCTGTGCTGAAGGTCTCGGATGGCAATCCATCTGTGTATTCCCCAAGCACGATACTGTTGTCGCCATCCAGGCTCCAGTGTCATTTGGCGTAGAAACCTTTGCTGCGAATCTCGAATTCCGCAATGATGCCATCAAGGCTATTCGTGATGGAATTGTGTGTGGGCCAACAGCTGCACCAAATACACCAGGAGGATCGTCCCCAACAAGCCCTCCTGTGTCATCGACCACTGCGCCTTCCGCTGGAGACAACTTGGTTGGGGACACAATCGAAGACCCAATTGACGGAAGCGGCTCTAACAACGGGGAAGATCCCAACAATGTAAATGAAGATCTTGGTGGCACTAACGAAGACATTGAGGACACTGATCGCGAAAACGAGTCCGAGCAAGTCTTGATTGGATCCGCCAACGGCGAGGATGATGCTGATGCTCCAGTCGGTATGATCATCGGTCTGGCCCTTTTGGCTGCTCTCATGTGTGTTCTATGTGCTTTGTTCTTCTGCTCCAAGCGCAGCAAGAAAGACCAAGGCGCCCCAAGATCTGTGGATTGCAAAGTTGTTCCCGCTGGATCCCAAGATGATGAGCTGAACAAAATGTATGAAGCCAAGCTGAATGCCGATGACCTCAGCGTTGACACCGATGACGAAAGCGGTGAAATCGCTTATGCTGTTGCCGATATTGAGCAACGATCATACTAAACTCTCATTGAAGAGCAGGAACCCGAGTTAGACTGGTATATTGTAATGACAAAATAGTTGTACATCATATTTCGAATACCTTTCAGTACCCTTGACAGTTCTCGCCACCGCATCCTTCCATAACCGCAACCACAACCATCTAGCTTTTATTCATATTCTTTGAAATATTTTTTTGTGTTGTAGACTGTATCTTGAACAGAGGTGTACGTGTCATGCAAAAGACCTCAAGTTTGAATTGCGTGCAGCAAGGACTTGACGGAACGATAGATTTTCACTTTGCATGTCGTGTTGGCTCATGGTATCATCATTGTACTGACAGACCAGTTCACTTCGTCTTCGAAGATTACCCTAGCAGCGATATCTTAGTAGGCAAAGCGGTCTTCTAAGCATCCACTTCACATCAACAATAATATAACCGGATGGTTTGGCGCGCAATCTACAGTATATTAAAATAGTAATGTGCATAATAAAAAAGGTTCGTATACCGCGATATACCGGTATATTATTATTATGCCCTACCGGTATACCGCCGGTGACATATTTTAATATAAAACATACTGTAAAAAATATGAGCGCGCACAGTCGAATGAGTCAGTCAGTCATTGTTGTTGTGTTATTTAGGAGAAGGAATTTGGGGAGGGGAATTATAAAAAAGGATACAAATAAATGTATGTACCGGCAGTATTAGTCCTACCACGGTATATATCACAGCACATCAATATCATAAGCGCCCATAATAGGAAACAGGTATCGGATCGTTTTAAAAGCATGCTGAGATGCTCAGTGCCTTGCCGATGACTGCTGTTTGTTCTATTTGCCTAGGGTATATCAAGTCATGGTACTTCTGGTATGTGATTTTTTGGTCAATGATCAGTCAACGTTGATCATAGTAAAAGAATCTCAAACCATTAAAAACGACTCGCACTGAGGCTCTGCTAGCAGAAAATTAATCAGGATCCCAGCTATATGATGACGAACAAAGGTTTCGCTAATCTATAACATGACCCGGTTTCAAGGAAGAAAGTTGTCGTTTCGGAATGAATTTTGATTGCTTCCAGTGTCAACTATACAAAGAGGAATCAACTATACATTAGCAGGAGAACAACTGAACCCGTCTGCACCATACAAACCGGTTTGAATATGAAGGCATCTGTGTAGTATAGGGTTGGATATTACTGAAGAGTTTAGTGAGATGTGAACAAACCGAAGATATTCAGGCAGAACAAGCAGCCCAGATAAATTCGACAAGTCATGGGATCATCAAGCACGCGACGTCGTATTATTCTTATATATATAACTATGAAGTACAGTCTTACTACAAGGCTGCATATGTTATGGAAGGATTACTGGCCAAACAAGAGTCGATCGGAAGAATTTCCTATCCCAATTATGGCAGTTGCTTGCCCTATGGATTGCAGCAAAGGTTACGAGATTTCAACTCACAATGAATCTGATAATGACAATCCAGAACATCCAAGGAACACGATCCTGAAAACCTGGCCTTTGGTTCTGCAAAACGGTCCCTCATCGCATAGTCTATGTACGTGGTGCCACCATAATGACAACCAACTTACCTACTACTCCACCAGTATTCACAAGCTCGGAACCCCAACCCTGTTTCACGGAGACCTGCCAATCCTGGATTAAATTTCGAAGTCGGTGGGACTTCTTGCGAGATTTGGGCATAAGTGGGCCGGCGCGATGCAATAAGTCGCAATATTCCGAAACAAGTCGTGGTCACAAAAACCAAGTTTCTCTTCTTTGTCAAAAATCAACAAACCGATCACAAAATTCAAAAAGCAATCATCATGACTCTGATGCGTTCCACTACACTTGCTCTATGGCTGGCTGGCATTGCCTCAGTAGTAGCCATCAATACTCCAATCAGAGACTTGTCTATAGATCCTGTCGAAGATTCCCATTGTAATTGGCCTACCTTCCAAGAAGACGATGATCTCGATGGTGTCATGGTTCTATACCGAGGCAACAAGCTTGCCGAGTGGAGAAACCCCAACAGCGAAAGCACCGATTGGCTTCAATTGAACTATGTTGAAGGGACCACACAACATGCTCAGTTCTCAGTGACAAAGACTTGGATTTCAGTGTTGATCGGAATGTTGTACCGTGATGGATTCTTGGAGTGGGAAACTGAGCATCCTGATAAGCTTACTTTGGGAGACATCTTTCCTGAAAAGATCTGGGATGATATCTGGGACATTCCATTCTTCTTTAGTGGTAGGTTACGATTGTTGGAATGGCATTGTGTGCTTTGCATCAGTACCTTTGTCTGACACTTGTTTGCAACATTTTACAGGAGGATCTAAAGTTCCCGAGCTCAAAGCTATCAAATTGGGCGAGATTATGTCCATGAGAACAGGATACGCAGAAAACGGAATCAGTTCTCCCTTCGATAGCACATTGGTCCGCGATCTGGATCGTCTCGTTGCTTGGTGGCACCCTCTTTACCGCAGCGGAGTGATTGATTCCCAAACATGCTTCAACTGCGGGAGCTATCTAGCAACTGCTGGCATTGTAAATTATGTTATCAAGGAGAAGACAAAGACTGATACAAATCCTACCGGGTGGGATCCATTAGCTTATGCCCGTCAGACATCCGCTACCCTACCAGGTGGAAATCTTGGCCTCTTTGAAGCTCTTGGTATGGAAGAAGGTTCCTACACGTGGGATCGTGACGAAGAAGGGGTCGCTCGAGGTGCATTTGGTCTTTGGGCAGACCTTGAAGACATGGCCAAGTTTGGACAGCTTTTGCTGCAAGGCGGAACCGTCATGTTCGACGGAGTAGCTCGCGAGGTTGTTCCCTCATACTACTTTGAAGAAATGACCAAGACCCAATCTCGAATTGTCGGTGTTGATTTACCATACGGATGGCAAGTATGGAACTGGGGTGCAGACGATAATGGTGACAGCGGGTTCTGCGCAGAAGGTCTCGGCTGGCAGTCCATTTGCGTATTCCCAAATCAAGAGACTGTGGTGGCCATTCAAGCTCCAGTGTCGTTTGGTGTCGAGACTTTTGCAGCTAATATTGGAATCCGCAATGATGCCATCAAAGCAATCCGTGATGGTATTGAATGCAGCCCAACAGCGGCACCAAGCTCGCCATCTCTTCCTATCACCACTTTGCCGCCTCCCACAGGAGACAACATGGTTGGTAACAGACCCAGAGATCCTATCGATGGAGGGAATTTCATTGGCGAGAATGACAATGAAGATGTCAATAACGGGTTTACCGAGGACATCAACCGTAGCGACGAGTCGGAGATCGTCGTTGGCGCATCAAACGAGAATGACGATGACACGCCAGTTGGTTTGATCATCCTTTTTGTGTTGCTTTCTGTCATGGTTTGCATCATGATGACTTTATTTTTTCGATCGAAGCGCAATAATGCGACAAAGGATGCCCCAAGAAGGTCGACAGAAGCCATGTTCAAAGTTGCACCACACGGATACGATGATGATTTGAACAAAGTGTATGATGTCTCTCTTGATGATGAAGACAGCGTCGATACTGAGGAAAGCGATGTAGACGTAGTGACATTCATTGTTGCTGAAGATATCGAAGGGCGATTGGCAGCTCCCTAGGATCCTTCACCACGAAGGGGTAAGGGGTAGCAGAAGGGATGTAACAAGCTATAACATTTTTCATATCTTTCTTTTTCATTTTTTAAAAATGTATTCGATATTATTATATTGGAAAGATTTTAGATTTTTTTAAAAAAGATATTGCCGTGTGACCTAAAACTCGGAAGCAATGTGTCGTAGAATAAAATATAACATTTCCTCTGCTGAAAACAGCCAATATATAAAACAGTGGGACTGCGGGGGTGAAATATCCGAATACTGTCTCATGTGAAAAAAGTCACTAAGTAAAATATCGCAGTCGTGAAACGAAACAGTCACTTCCGTGCCAGTTTATTTGTCAACATCATGTAAAACCTTCAAACTCTCACATCCATAGATCTCCAGACGGCGATTATTATTGCAATAGAAACGCACCAACCATGAATTTCAAGAGATATACTACACTTGCTCTCTGGCTAGCAACCATCACTTCTGCTGCCGCTATCAGCACGCCCATTCGAGATTTATCTCAAGAAACGATCACCGAATCCCAATGCGACTGGCCAAACTTCCAAGAAGATGATGATCTCAATGGTGCCATGGTTCTCTACAAAGGTCACAAGCTTGCCGAGTGGAGAAACCCAAACGGGCAGAACAATGACTGGTTTGGCCAAAACTACGTCGACGGAACAACCCAACATGCTCAGTATTCTGTCACCAAAACATGGGTCTCGGTATTGGTTGGTATGTTGTACCGTGACGGTTTCATGGACTGGGAAACTGAACACCCCGACAAGATCACTCTTGGTGAGATCTTTCCGGATAAGGTCTGGGAAGATATCTGGGACGTTCCATTCTTAATCAGTGGTAAGTGGCACTATCTACGAAAACTCCATCTTTATTGATTCGTTCGGCAACAGTGTCTAACAAACATTGTTTGCTCCCTTTTTCATCTCAGGAGGATCAAAGGTTCCCGAGCTCAAGGCCATCACTCTTGGACAGCTCATGTCCATGAGGACCGGATACGCTGAAAACGGAATCAGCTCTCCCTTCGATAGTACCTTGGTCCGCGACTTGGATCGCCTCGTCGCTTGGTGGCACCCATTCTACCGCACCGGAAAGATCGAGTCCCAAACATGCTTCGAATGTGGTGACTACTTGTCGTCTTCTGGTATTGTCAATTACATCATCAAGGAGAAGACCAAGACCGATGCCAACCCAAGAGGATGGGACCCCCTTGACTATGCCCGTCAAACCTCCGAATCATTGCCAGATGGCAACGTCGGACTCTTCGAGGCCCTTGGTATGGAAGAAGGATCCTACACCTGGGATCGTGATCGTGATGACGTAGCTCGCGGTGCATTCGGTCTTTGGGCTGATCTCGAGGACATGGCCAAGTTCGGTCAGCTATTGTTGCAAGGAGGAACCGTCATGTTCGATGGCGTCGTCCGCGAGATCATTCCATCCTACTACTTCGAAGAGATGACCAAGACCCAATCTCGAATGATCGGTATGGACCTTCCCTATGGCTGGCAAGTGTGGAACTGGGGCGAAGATGACGATGGTGATAGCGGCTTCTGTGCTGAAGGTCTCGGATGGCAATCCATCTGTGTATTCCCCAAGCACGATACTGTTGTCGCCATCCAGGCTCCAGTGTCATTTGGCGTAGAAACCTTTGCTGCGAATCTCGAATTCCGCAATGATGCCATCAAGGCTATTCGTGATGGAATTGTGTGTGGGCCAACAGCTGCACCAAATACACCAGGAGGATCGTCCCCAACAAGCCCTCCTGTGTCATCGACCACTGCGCCTTCCGCTGGAGACAACTTGGTTGGGGACACAATCGAGGACCGGACCCAAAATCACATCGATGGTGATGACTTTAACAACGGGGGGGGTTCCCAGGCTGAAGACATCAATAATGAGAACGGGTCCAATTTGCATTTCGGAAAAGTTATGAAAAACACTGGGGTACCAATTGGCCTTCTCGTGTCGCTGGTTCTCGCATCAATTACTCTATGCTTGTTGCTTGCACTCTTCTGCTATGCCAAGCGAAGCGGAAAAACGACCCAACTGCCAAGAACGATGGAAGCAATGTGCAAAATAGCTCCAGTGGTACCAGTAGGATACGATGACGAGTTTAACAAGGTGTATGATGTAGCTTTGGATGACGAAGAAAGTGTCGAAACCGAAGAGAGTGATGGGATTATATACTTCGTCGAAGAAGATATTGAGCAAAAGTCGACATCTCATTGATTTTGTTTAGCTGTAGGGGAAGGGGGCCAAGGCCGTGTCATTTAATAAAAACGTAGACCATTTTTGTATTTTACATTTTGATTGTATAGCTATTGTATCTTTGGTCGTCCACGCAGCCTTCTGCTTCCTTCTTGAATAAGAACATCCTTCCCCAGAGGATCCACGATGAACAAAATGACCAACGCCAGGATCATAACAAACATAATACCAACAGCTAGATACACTTTCCTCCTCAATCGCTGACTCCGTAGCGCCAATTGATCTTCTCTTCTTGTAACTGCATCCAGCTTTGCGTAATAGTTTCTGTCTTCAACAGAGTCGACTCCCGAAGCAGCTGAATATGAATCACTCTCATCGGATGACTCGTCAGAAACTCCAATGACGTTGTAGTCTTCAAAGTCGAACTCATTATCGCTGTTAAAGTCGCTGTCGTCGTCATTTTCGTTCACAACGCCATATCTTTTGCTTTGTTCGGTGGGCTCATTGTCAGAACTTGCTTCATAATCCTGCTTGTCAAGTCCAATGCTATCTGAGCCGTCAGTGTAATCGACTGACGAACTAGCGTCGCTGAGTGGTAAGTTTTTCCTTGGATTGCTTCCAGGTACTGGCCAACTCTCTCGTTCACGATTGTTGCTTCCTGGTACTGGCCGACTCTGTCTTTCACGGGCGCCCTTTCTTTTTTGGTTAGGTTCGTACTCGTCGTCCGATTCGTCGTCGGATCCATCTCTTGATCCCTCATTATCCTCGTTTTGTCCGCTTTCACTGTCACTATCTAATTCGTATTCATCTAAAACGGCAGTCAAATCATCGGAGCTCACTGATCTTTCCAGTAAAGCTCTTCTTCCAGTCCTTTTCGGAGATTCCTCAACTAGATCTTCTTCACTCTCGGATTCTTCACTGTCGGACTCGTAATCATCCAGGCTCAAATCTGACTGCTTCTCCGCTCTCTGCAGCATGGTCCGCCTACCACTTCTCTTTGGTGGTTCCGCAATTGGTTCCTCTTCTACAAAGGAGTCACTGTTGTCACCATTGTCGCCGTCATCGCTGTCACTGTCCAACTCGTATTCATCCAAAACGGCAGTCAAATCATCGGAGCTCACTGATCTCTCCAGTAAAGCTCTTCTTCCAGTCCGCTTCGGTGGTTCTTCAATCGAGTCGTCGCTGTCGGACTCGTAATCATCTAGACCATCCAGACTCAAGTCTGACTGCTTCTCCGCCCGTTGTAACATAGTCCGTCTGCCACTTCTCTTTGCCGGCTCCGCAATTGGTTCCTCTTCTACAAAGGAATCACTGTCATCGGATTCATAATCGTCGTCAATAGCGACACTGTCTCCAGCATAATCATTGCCAAATTTGCCTACTGCAGGACTCTTATCTGACTCATATTCCTCATAGGCGTTGCCGAAATCTTTGTTGTCAGCATTACTATCATCGACCAGGTCGCTTTCATATTCAGCCTCCGAGGGTGGAACGGTAGAATCCTGTTGCATGCTATCATGATTCGAATAATGCGGTATTTGTGATCCAGACACTTCTGAGCCATATTCAGTCCCACCTTCACCTTCGCTTGACTCTGTCTCATATTCGTCTTCTTCTTCTGTAGACGAAGATGAGATAGATGTGTCTCCGTCGAGTGGCAGTAGTCCCACTTCATTTGTAAAACTTATCATGTGAATAGGTTTCGATGGATGAAGTGGCTGTTCATATTCTACCTCCTCGTACCCCACAAACTCATCATCTGCTCGTCGAGTGCATGAAATGTTACTCTCTTGACGTGGAGCAACTGCATTGTGTTGACCCGGCGTCGATGGATGAAGTGGCTGTTCATACTCTGCCTCCTCGTACTCTACAAAATCATCATCTGCCCGTCGACTTGATGAAATGTTACTCTCTTGACCTGGAGAAACTGCATTGTGTTGACCCGGCGAATCTGCTTTGCGGCTGTTTGTTTCCTTGGGATTACTTTGCTTCGGTGACACTACACTCTCTTTATCCGACGGGCTCATGGCATGAGCATTTGCTACTGGCTGACGCTGATCGTCTGTTGGGACTACTTTTGCTTCCTTGTTTTGTTTGCTTGGCTTTGTGAAAGGTGCTTTCTGAATCGATTCCCTCTTCGAGCGGCGTCGTTTGGGTTTTATTTTCGCAGAAGAGACTTTCGATGGCGAGCCTTTCTTTGCGGATCGAATTGACGATTGCTGAGTTTTAGATCCTGGGGTTTCTGGAATAATTGCATCTGGCTTCGAAGGTGGCGACAGAAGACCAGCGCTTCGTGGTGTCCTTTGAGGTCGTGAGGAGTTATCATACTTGGATGAAGGCGTTTCTGGGATATCATTTTCCTTTGATCGCCGAGGGTGACCTCTGTCTGGAGAAGCTCGATCTTCCTTGGCGTTGCTATTTTTCTTGACTGACTTGTGGGATGAACGACTCAAACTGGAGCGGGACCGTTTGCTTCTGGAATCACTCCGCTCTGACTTGGATTTCGTTATTTTCGATGCCTTCTTTTTCTTTTTTAGCGGTGTCTGCAAGGCTAGTGGAGAAAGAATATCATCTTCGTCGCCACCAGCACTATCACCAACCATTTTTCCAAGAAGCGGCGACAGTGGTTGCTTTTCCAATTTATACCGCCGACTCGATTTAGATCTCCGTGATTTCGACTTGTCCTTGCTGGAGGCTTTCGATGCTTTTGATGCTTTCGAAATTTTGGAAGCTTTCGAAGCTTTCGAACTGGATGACTTTGATGGTTTTGGAGATTTCCTCTTTTTCGTTCGGTTTTGTTTGGAATTATCCCTAGCACTGACACTGGATGCAAATTCGCCTATGGAAGAGGAGATGGAACCGTTTGGTATGGCAAAGGAACTTTCCGAGTTGTCGTCGTCATTGAAATCCCCCTTTCCCAAGGCATCGTCCAATTCTGCGGCATCAAAAATGGAGTCTGTAGATGCAGCACTGATTATAGTATGACTGGACTCGTTAAGTGATAATGACTGCGCAGTCTGTTGGATACTGTTGGTTTCGGAAGGACTGCTTTTGCCATTGGCTTGTCTCTGTCGACCCGAGGGGGTAATTTTGCTGCGTATGGGAGTGGATGGAAGTGGTGACAGGATGGCTTTATGCTCGGGTAGACTATGCATGGTATCCTGTAGACCAGTTGATTTTGGGGGTGCTTTGGCTGAGGATTTTTTGATGTCAACCTTTTTTGGTGAATGCTTCGGAGAAGACTTTGGTATGTTCATGGTGATCGGACCTAACCGACTATTGACGTCCACGGAATCTCTATGCGCCCGTCGGTTTAGAATATTCTGCACCAAATTTGAAAGATCAGCATCATCCTCGTCGTCGTCGTCGTCGTCGCTATCGTCGTCATCAACAGGAACACGAGCAGGTGCATTCTTCTTATTGTTGTTTTCGTCATCATCGTCGCTACTGCTGTTGCCTGGATCACTGTCATCACTGATAGAGTCGTATTGTTGCACCAGACTTTGGACCAAGTTGGAAATCGATGAAGGGAGTTTTCCAACAACGTCGGCTCGTTCTCCTGCATCTGAATCGCTGTCGTCATCACTGCCAGGTGCATTTGGCACCAAAGAATTGACCAAGGCAGCGATTGAGGGAATACCTTCGTCATCACTGCTATCTGAATCTGACATCTGAGCTATAGAATATCGTATTGTTGCTCTGACTTCTTTCCTTTCTTCTTTAGTCACTTATTATTGGGTCATTATCATTTTGGACCAATAATAGTGGTGTCACCGCAGCCAATTGCTTCTATTTTCTTTTGAAGTTGATTCCTTCTTTCTTTCTTTCAATCTGCAAAGTAGTGCTGAGTGCTTGTCTCTACTAATGGCTCCCCTGGAAGAAGGTTCTCTTGGTCCTAGACTCTATCGTTGTCGTTGCAGGCATCGAATCGTATTCTCATTTCATGGGTCTTGTTTTTCATGGAAGTGGTCGCCAAAAAGTTCCATTCAAAATATATTGTTGGGTGATGATTATTGTACCGCGGTATTTATTGTTGCCGTCCCCAAATAAGTTTTGTTGGGAAGGACAGACGCTCAACGGACCACCATACATTTACCCAGATAGGTATTTGTATCATACTATCGTATACCAGTATTATATCTGGTACCCTTCGTGGTGTAGACTTAATCAAAACTGTTAACCTAACAATGCCTTCATCTTATTTCTACAAAGAAAAATATTGAAGTTTCCTTGAACACAATGGTTATTATCCTCTCTATTAGAGGCCTAATTTCCATTGGAACACCATCCAGCCATTGTCGTCAAGTCAAGAAGAATCCACCGACTGACAACACCGCGTGTAGAACCAACTTCAATACTAGCACTACGGTTTCGCGCTAGGGAAATCTGACATTGACACAAAGTGACATGCCGGCGCGATATGGCTTGCCTTTCGTTCGTATGAGTCGAACTTGTTGGGTTGGATGTCCGTCTGGCCTGCGTACGTCTAACTTTTTAAGTGTTGAAAAACAAATGTATGGAGAAATGGTGAAAAGTACCAGGTACCTGTTACACCTTCAATAAAATAAAAACTGTGCGGACGCCAGCCGACTTCTGCAAAACATCTTTCAAAACTATTATATAATACCGCGATAATAATATCTTGTCAAACACTACAATGCACCATTCCTTGTTTGGGTTAGTAGGGATTTATCAAAACGTTTTCTCAGAAACAAATTAGATACAGTAAGAAATATCAATGGCACCATATCATTAGTATGCCAACAACCAACTCGTCTGGTGGTGGCAAACCAAAGGTAAAGTACTAGGCTCCGACATCTCTGAAAATGCCCGAAACTGCATCCTTCGCAGTAGGGATCTGATTGAAATTTCCTCTTTTGACGGCTGGGCCACTTAGCCCCGAGTTTGGACTGTTTTCCTTAGATGGGGAGAAGAATTGCCGTACTTTCTTCATTGTCTTAGATGAGGAGAAGAACTGCCGTGCTTTGCTGCTGCTGTCGCCGTCGCTTTTGTTGAAACCAGCGTCGCTGGTATGGAGATCCAATGGCTCCAATCGGTCTCCGACTTATTCATTTCCCTCACTTCGTCTTTCTGTATGTAGTAACGCTTGGACAGCTGCAATACAAAACGTTTCCTGATGCATAAAGGTGCACCACTTGTCTGAGATTCTTGATCGACGTCTTGTTTGTCTGGCATATTATAATTCAATACCTGCGGAAGACGAAGCTCTGGATTGGAAGGCTGCAAATGCACCTGCGGAGAGGGGGAAAGGGCCAGAACTGCAAGTAGGGACATCGTCAGCCATTGGAACAACGTTTGACAGCGTTGTAGTACTTCTCTCTACAAAGTCTTTGAAACGCTTCAAGATCTTCTTTTTCTGGGTTCGTAGCGCATTGTCACTCCTTCTCCAAAGCTCATAAACATCACCCAATAATACGTTATCTCGTGCTGCCAAGCAAAGATGAATTGTTGAAACGACCAAAAGTTCATCTTTTGAAAACTGCTGGCACTTCCTCTTTCCAAACCATTTCATGCAAAATATTTCACATTCATTTTTTCAAAGAAACCTTTTAGGAAATCTTTGTAGCTCTTTTGATTCAAAATCAAGTCATCCAATTCCTTGCGATGTATCTCATTCTTCAATTGAATAGCATGATGTTGGATTCTTGGTCGACGACTGTCAAGGACAGAAGTGCTCTTGCACAACAGCGAAACTTGTGGTCTTGATCTTATGCAAGAAGGTTATCGACTTCTTCTTTCCCTCTTGGGGTTTCAGCAAATTCACGGAGCTCGTTTAGAAGAATTTCTTTTTTTACTACCGATTTTAGGTGGCATTGGAGCAACGAGCAGATATTTGGAGCAATAGCTCATGACATTGTGTTGTTTACGACGATAGAATCTATTGAATTGCATTTACTGATAAAAATAGATCATTGTCATGCTGTTTCTTGAAGCTAAGGTATCAACTAAAGCCTGAAGAAATTTAAAACAAGTTTGAATTTTCCTGGGTTGGATCAAAGATTTGTGACAAGTTGTTGTGCTGATGAAGTCCCTTTATATAGTCGAAGTTGTTGTCGGAGAAACATTGAGATGAAGACGTAGCGCGCCAGCCCTCCAGCTCAATGTTTCTCCGAAACCGTAGTGTAGAGGAAGAACAGTATCGTCAGTATAGCTAACTTATTTTGCCATGTCAAGCGTGTTGTTTGCCTTTTCTGCATGGCTATGCAATGGTGGAGCGTTGAGGACTGCTGGGATTGCGTCCTTCAACAGACACACGCTTAGACATACGCTTATTTTCGCGGGTGTGCCATGATTGTAAAGAAGAATCATGGTGCTTATCCTATCAGCCTCTCCCATCGAAAGAGTGAGCTTCAGGAATGAACCGTTGAGACTGATAGTTGTCTTCAAATTTTCTAGAAAGTTTCAGCTGATTGATTTTTCTAGCATCGACTGCTAATCATACCATTCTTCCGTTGGACTTGAATTACCAGCGCATATCCTCCTTGAACACTATCGTGTTGGGGCAACGTGTCTACTACATTCAGACCCATATACCACAAGAATTCTGTAGCATCATTATCATTCCAGATAATCGGATCGTCAATATGATCCAAGGGTGACTTGACGTGTTTCATGTGGGCCGCAATGACTTCTTGTATGGTGGTGGACTTCTTTTCGCGATGCCAAAAGGTACGTTCTTTGTTAGGAAGAACAGCGTACAAATAGCCACCATCTTTGACGGCTCGTCCCCACTCACAAAAACTGATAATGGGATCCCATGCAAATGGATCGCTGTTTTCCACCGAAGAAGGAGCCAAGAGTCGATTGGCCAAGACAAAGTCCAATACTCCCTCATCAAATGGGAGGCGGTCGACATCTTTGGGGGATAAGGTTACATCGACTCGCCTAACAATCCCTGCCAATTCGAGTTGTCGATCTATTTCATTGTGGCTCCCTTCTCTGGTGGTAGGACTATCCGCTTTTTCAGACTTGGCTTCTTCTATCACTTCAGCACCACCTGCCGCATGCTGTGAAGGTAGCAGGTCTACATTCAGTGTCGTTAGTCCAAAACCTTGATAGGATCGAGCTCCGATTTCAATTCCTAGCATTCCATCCAACAGTTTGTGGGCATGACCAGACTCTGGAAATTTGTAGGTATTGTTGTCCGTCACCACCTTTTTGGAATCAATCAGATTGCCATCCGAGTCGTACAACTCGGATATGTTGTTGATACGCTCAGGATCATTGACCAGACTCAATAGCTTGTTGCGCTCATTGGCAAAGGTTTGGTCCATTTTGTGTGCCTTGTTGTTGGCAGATGATGAAGAAGCGCTGAAGCCTTCCATTGCGTCGCTCTCACTAAAGTAGTAAAAGATGTACAGCCCAATCAGTAGATACGATAAGCATAGCATTCCTTGGTTGCACCTTCGATTGGAAGTTGAAGCTGAAGCAGAATTGAGGTTGACTTGGACCATTCTGCAGAACAAAACTCGTCGTGAAAGATGCGATGCTGCTGTTATTGTTGCAATCAGAATTCGTAATATTATCGTTTCTCATATTCAATGTCACATTTGCTGACTAGTTCGACCGCACGGAAAATTCTCGATTGACCTTGTGGTCCCAGCCAAAAAAATTGATTGCGGATAGGACAGCGTTGTTAGGTTGATTTTGGTCACACAAGAGATTTTTTTGCAATTTTCACTACCCTCAATGCCTGGAGAAAAAGTTATATATCTTGCGAAAAGGTGATATTTCTCATGATCTCGGTGGGGAAATTCGACCCCTCCAAGTGCGAGGAAACGGACAAAAAAAGTCAAAAGGGAATCTGGACACGTTCGGAGATCTCTGATTGCGCATAGGATGGCGGTAGCAAAAGGAGGATGAAAATGGACACATCCTACATGCTTCCAACCAAAGAAAGAGGTGCAATATAGATATCGGTAGGACCTAGCAACACCGAAAATCAAACAAAGAATACCAGTGCATCCTTGGTAGACAAGACAGGTAACTCAATTCCAGTTACCGTACAATGTTTTATATAATATGTCTTCTGTTTTGCCATCATGATTGTGAGGGGTCCCACATCAACCAAGTTCTTTCTTCAAATGTACTCGTAGAAGAAAAATATTGAAGCTGAGACGAAACCAAAGAACTTGAACACATTCGCATATCTTTGGTTGTGCTTCAGATGGCGGAAGCTGTGTGCACCATTCCATTCCAGCATCTTTCGATGATGGAGGCCAGGCAGGATAGAAATGTAATAACGCCGGAAAACAAAATTTCTTTTTCTACCGCATATACCGGTTGGAGGCATGCAATTGTTTTTCAACAAGTCCTCACATCATCGATTGTTCAAGGGCACGTTGTGACGTTGGAATGGAACGCAAAGAAAATGAATGTTTGAGGTAGAATGTGCGATTTCATATTATATTTTATTTTTCAATTCATCGTCCCCATCTTTGATTCTGCTTCGGATGGCGGAAACTATTTTTGACATATATTATGTGGACCTACCGGTACGTCCTACGCGTTTTCTCGCAAGTTGACAGTACAGTAGTAGTAAAACAGATGGAATACAAAAAATTGAAGTAGAACACAGATACGCAGATCCGCAGTCTCTCACGCAGTATGTTGCCGATGAAATGTAATGCACTATGTGCAATAGATAGTGCCAGCAGTAAAGGCAGATACGGCAATATTATCATCGTGGCTCTTTGAAAGAATGATTTTTGGCATAAACAGTGTCATTCTATAGTATCACTCAGCCATTGTTTACAATACCTATATTCTACATACCGGTACATATCACGGGATACTAGTTCATCCGATCCTTGGCAAACGTATCCATCATGTCCATCATTTCAGAAACAAATCTAGAATCGTGTGTGAAGAAATGATCACCACCCTCAAAGACTTTCAACGAGGAGCCTTCTTGAACCTTGCAGAGACTTAGCCATAGCTTTTCCGAATCACGGTAATCTTCACTTCCGTTCATAAAGAGAATGGGAAAATCCAAGTTGGGAATGTGGTCTGCTGGCTTGACGCTGTGCAAAACCTCCACTTGGTCCACGGCAGAGTCAAAGAACATTCCAGCTCCGAAGGTAGACTCGATCAATTTCCAATCCGCGGGGGACTTGGCGGTAACGTCCTTAAAGGTGCCCATCAAGCTGGCGTTGCTCATATTCTTGGAAATCATCTTAAGGAACCATAGTCCAGCGCTGGCCTTGAACGAACAGTCAGGTCCCACATTTTGACCACAGTCCATCAGAATGGCACCGCAGAATCGATCCTTTAACTTGTCCATAGTGTAGAAACCAGTGTAAGCACCGAAACTAGCACCAACGTAAATCGTGTTCGCCTTGGTCAGCTTTAAGGATTCTTGATTCTCGTCCAGAACGGATTTGACAGTCTCTGCACAGCTCTCGAGGGTCAACTTGGCCTCTGTCAATGTGCCGTGTCCTGGAAGATCCACTAGAATGGACCGGTGTCCCTTTTCAGCTAATATCTTGGCGTGTGCTTGGAACATTTGACGTGATGCCCCTCCACCATGAACCATGACAAATGTTGCTGTTTTGGAGGAGGATGTACTAGTACTTGGTTCCACAATGTCATAGGTTCTGGAGAAATCAAGCGTCGAGACTTCTTCAAAGCACTCCTTGGTATACGAGTAGACAGTGTTGTTCTTCTTCAGATCGTTTGATTCGTCAGGATTCGAAGCATCAAACGGAATCAAAGCATATCGTCCAGCTTCTTCCGATGTCAAAACTTCGCCTGACTTGTGGCAGATTTTTGGTTTCATGCAACCCATTGGAACACTTTGTATGCGATACTTTCGTCAATACAATTAATAAAATGATCATTTCTTGTGCTTCTGCTACTCGGTCTTTCTTTTATTGTTTGACGAGCATCTCCAATGCATCAAACCATCATAGGTAATACGGTGATAACGGAATAAAGGTTCAGGTGGATTTTAACAAATTTCGACCAATAATCATAATATCATATATAAAATCTTCCACCTGAGTACGACTGCGACGACTCACTCTCCGACAAATTCACCAAAATTGGCTCACAAATTTGTGATAGACACACGAATCAATCACCTTCCCCCGTCGTAAGGATGATATACTCTCGCCCAAATTCCCTGCCACATGTCAGCACAAAAGCCTTACAACTGTAATCGTGTGAAATAGGTTGCTACCTTATGCTGCAATCGCCGAGTTTCCTCGATATTTTGTCGAAGTCTGAATCTTGTTGTTGCCTGCTGGTGGTTTATATATTCACGACCCTTATCGACTGCTGACAAGCATCCTCCAAGCATACTCATCTCCCCTATCACCTCTCGGATCAACGCAGATTTCAGCAACACAAACTACCTTCACTGCCGTGATCTGCTGAAAGTGACCTAAAAGAGACAAAAACAAAAACAAAAACACAACAAGATGCCGCCATCTACCATTCGCAACTTGCAATACGCACCTACTTCCTACTTGGATCAGAAGCATCAGTTTGTAGGCTTCGATAGCTTGAAACACTACAATACCCACAATGATGACATGTCCGCCTCGTGCAACACGGAGGAAAAGGAACAATTGGATGCCTTGGAAGACAAGTTGCTGGAAAAATCTCGTCAAGAAGACCGACTGTCTCAAGTTTACCACAGTTTGGGAACTTTGAAACGAAAACAGGCCTACCGTTCGATGCTAAAGGGAGAAACTATTGCCTCACAAGAATCCCTGTTGCCTCCCAATGTCATGTTTCATGGATTGGACCCCAAGTACTACGATGAAAACGATCCCAGTTGCCCACTCTCCAAGGACAACTTTCGGCACCATGAAAACGGAGAATACAAATTCAACGAAGAAGATGAAGATGCAGTAGACTTTGGGGAACAATACAAAATTCGCATGTTGCGATCTCAACGCTTGAAGCAACTGACCCTCAAGACCCAAGAAGAAATTTTGTTTCTTGAATCACGAGAAGAGAAGCGACAGCAGGCTCTTGAGCAGGCCAAGTGGGACGCCCTTCACGAAGAACAGGAGAGACTGACCATTGCCCAACAACGGGAGCAATTGGATCGTGAACGAGCTGCCTTTGAAATTATGCGTCAAGCCACCCTCAAAAAGGCAATAGACCAACGAAGAAAGGATCGTAACAATGCCAAGAAGGAAGTCGAAGAAAAGAGTCGGTCCTCCATTGATGGTTGCAGGGGATTCAATATTTTCAATGAGGCTGATGACATGTCGGCAATGGATGGGTCCGTCTTTCCTTCTCCCATTCAAGACTTGTTCGATTCCATGGCCGAGGCCTGCGACAGATTGATCTTTTGTGGTGGAGTGATGGATCCTACTAATGTGAACGGAAAGGAAGTCAAAACGCCAAAGAAGAATGCAAAACGATCGGCGACCATGGTGCCCCCCGAAGTCATGTTATCGGAATCAGACACTTTTGCGGATACCCTAACGGCTCCTGATATGGATGAGGACAACACGACGATAGAGGAAATCCATCGGGTGGATTGTGACAAAGAGACAAAGTCAAAGGCATTGGCTTGATTATTTTGCCAAAATAGTATATACTACACAGCTGAGGGAATAAGTACACATTTAGGAACATCAATTGCAAGACTAATATATTGCTCTATCTTTATCGTCGATCCATTATCGTGTATTATATAAACCGGTACACCCCTAACACCAGCATAATACCGGGATTAAGTATTTTGAGTTAGTCGTTCGAGTCGGAAATGGAAGGACGTGGATATTTTTTCGTATACATGCGTTATAAAATATTATAAAAATATATTGCCGAGTGTGTGTTGCAGTTATCATTGCACTGCGGTGAGTATATCCTACCTTCTTTGCTTTTGCACTTTGCATCCTTTGGTTGCCATCTACAGTATTTAACATTGTCTCTTCGTCGACTAGGCTCTAATATAAAGAAGATCGATTCAGGAAGTTCAGGAGGAGCAAACTGACAATAAATCAAATCAACCTATACAGTTGAAACCGAAATAAGCCACATATGCAATTGGAACAAGATTCAAGAATAACATGTCGGACACTGTGACAAGAATCACACATCAATCCTATGGAAATCGAGTATCTGCTGCTTGTGGTGCCATCATTTTCTGTCCGGTATTTGTGTACTTGGGATCCTGGTTGCTGATATGGAACGAAGGATTCTCCATCAAACAACACAGAGCTCTGACGGAAGGAAGCAAATTGGTGGTGGATGTGACGAATGTAGACGTCATCAATCCGTCGTTGGATCATTTGCCAATACATTTTACTGGATTAGCAACCACAGATTCCTCTCCCCTTGTGGATCCCTTATTTGGAGTTTCGCCGTCCTCCGAAGGAGCCCTGAAGTTACAACGGCATGTGGAGATGTATCAATGGACCGAGTCCAGTCATTCCGAAACCATCAAGAATCCCGATGGATCCACAGATACCGTTACTACCTATACATACTCCACGGAATGGGAAGATCAAGTCATTTCCTCCGATAGCTTTGAAACATCCTCAGGGCATGAAAATCCTTCCGGCATGCGGTTCGACTCGGCAACCTTTACTGCGGACACGATTCATGTCGGAGCTTATCCACTGACCCAAGAGGTTTTGAGTCAAATGGATTGGTTCCAACCAATTTCGCGCGAGTACTTGACTACGGATGAGATACCAAATCAAGAATTGCAATCCGAAACCATTCTCCATCACAATTACTTTTACTACTGCTACTCAAGCCCCAGGTGGCCCCACGTGGGGGACACTCGAGTATCATTTTCTCAAGTGCCCTCTCAAGTCATTAGCGTAGTGGCACAGCAAAGCAATGGTGTGCCGACAAGCTACAGAGCTTCCAATGGGAATAGTTTCTTGCTAGTCGAACAAGGAGAAACTAATACTGAAGTCATGTTCGAACATGCCCATAGGGCTGTTTCCCTTCAAACTTGGCTGCTGCGTCTATTGGGTTTTGTCATTATTTGGATTGGGTTCAAGTCACTACTGGAGCCGTTGGCCGTATCGACCAGTTTTATACCTTGCGTTGGCTACTTGACGGAACGAGTCACCAACAGTGTCAGTTTTCTGCTGGGATTCTGCGTCTCGATTCTCATTATTGCCGTGGCGTGGTTGGCCTATCGGCCAGTCTTGTCGGCATCGCTCATACTCTTGGCACTCTGTTGTGGATTCTGTGGAATGCCTCATAACGACGAGGAGCCACCAACGAACCAAACTGAAAAAATGGGTGGATGGTACGATGAGATTCCAACTGCTCAGGCTGTTCCTGTCCAAGATGACTATGGTAGATATGATTATGATGCGTCGGGATATCAACAACGAGAGACATCCTACTCGAATATCACGCCTATACCCGTCTCTCATGCTATGTCGTATGGGGCAACCGCTCCGCCAAGGAACTTGGCATTTGGTGCAACGGCCCCGCCAAGTAGTATGGAAAAGTAAAGTATATATTTTAAAATTATTAAAAAAAGGTCTTTAATGTTGTATCAAGAATGGACATATTGTCGTAGATAATTTGCATCTACTAGGCGCAAACTTGCAAGAACCCTGTCGTTCAAGTCTGCCACTGGCAAGGGATCCAAGAAACCCACCACATTTGGAATAATGACCGGAGCCCCACAACGATCGTGTACCTCTTGGCGAGTATTATCCTGTCCTCTGTTTCAAATGCAAAAATCTTCCCTTTTGGAATTATCGTCTTGGCTCAGCAATTTGGCACTCCGCACAGTGAAGTCCTTTCCATGCGCTCGAATCGTTTCCATCTTGTGGGTCAACGTGGCTATATGCTCGCTACGATTGGATAAATCCTTTAGTGCGATGGATTCTCCTTCTTGACGAAAGTCCCGTCTCCATTGGTTCAAACCAAGACTTTCGACGAGCCAATCGAATACCTTCTGTTGCAGCAAGTCCTGGATCAGACCCGATGCCATTGTCGATGGATTAGCACAAAGAGATAGTATATAGGTGTCCGACCCCACTTGTCTGATTGTCACACCAACTCGATTGGAACTACCTCTTTTGTATCGCTTTGAAGAAACTTGGATTCAGATCTTGGGAGATTGCCCAAATGTGAAAAGGTGCAAGTCCACAAAAATCTCTATTGGTAACGAGATCTGGATTGGACTCGATAGCCTCGCTAATCTTTGCTATGCTACGATCAAATCCACTTAGGTCTGTGCTGAAATCACAATTTTGGCTGTCCCAGTAATCGAACATGATCAGGGGCCGCTGCTCATCAAAGATACGATCATCATCATAGCAGATCTTGTGGATGGGCAACGAATAAAATCGACCAGTCAGGACACAACTCGTGTAATCATCCAGTCGCGCTTATGATCTCAGGGTTCAACAAATTCCGACACCAATAAAATAGCCCCACAATTCTCAGATGAGTTACAGAGTTTGGAAGACTCCTTTGAACCATAGCGAATGACAATCCACGAAACAGTCATCGTCAATCTCCTTCAGCAGTAGATCACCATCCTCCGCAAAATTAACTTCTTTGAGCGAGAGATGATGCAACCATGAAAGGCTCGATCTCCAAGGATCTAGACTATAGCCGGAATTGATACCGACTTTCAACTTTTACACAACGAAGACGCTTCGCCTTGAATCTCTTTGAGCTTGAAACGAGCAAAGGTTATAGTGACCTCTTCCAAATATAATATTATATACTCCAAACAATAACCTCGAAAGGTGGAAGCTGGAATGACGGTTATGGAATGAATCATCCACAATCAAACTGACAATGTCTCGTGGAATCTCTGATTGAGGCTGTCCGGTGTAGCGGAATGACATGTCGTTGCATGAGGCAGCAGCATTCTTTCCCTCTCTGCGGGCTTTGACATATTTACATTATTGTTGTTATGATGCGTCTCGTACGTGTACGTCATCAATATTTGGGCAAACCGAAGAACTGACTTAGCTTTATTTGACCTTCAAACATCATCGTCTTATTATTCAGGTTATCTTCTTCTGAAACCTTGTTGTACAGTATAAGGTTCCGTTGGTACCCAACCAAAATAAGAAATGCCTCTTCCGCCATGGGCTACCATTCATCTAGATAAGAATGTAAATGTCCGAAAAGACTGGGAACCAACCACAGCTAAGACTGAAGAGCTCTTCCGACAACGATCTGTGAGGTATTGGAGTGAGAGGTTGGATCAAGCGCAGCAAATGACCTGGGAGGATATTTCTCGTAATGAACTGGAACGCTTTCAGGATTTTTGTCGGACCGGTGATGATGATGATGATATAGCTAACGACACTACTGATTCCAAAGCATCAGGGCCAACAACAATGCCGCAGCAGTTTCACAATGATGAGAACAGTAACATCCATGACAACAATGTCATTGTGCCCTATCATGAAAGGTTTGCATTGGAGCCATCCACTGATTATCCCTTCGACTTGCTACCATGTCTTATCATCAATCCGCCTCCAAGCTGCAAGCTGGACCGACAGGCACTGATGCAATCCATATACCTTCAAGTGATGAAACAAAATAATATTGTGGGCAAGAAGAAGTCGCGCCGCTCGGCGACAATACTCCTACCCCGATTGTTGCCAAGATTGAGTCAGACACTGGCATTAGTCTGGCGACAGATAATACACCAGGAACCAAACAAAAGTCTATCTAGGTTTGCGTCCAAACGACTGAACAGGAATCGGAGAACCCAATCCCTTCAGAAATGGATTATTTGGTGGGCGAGTCGAACTGAGCACTTTGATCAATTGGTGATACTATTGGAGGTAAGTCCTATAGCCTCTGGCTGGTGACATTGGGAACTACCGCTATGTCACAATGCTTTCGGTATAGTTTTGATGTCACAGAAGAACTTAACAAATCCCATTCGCGTTTTCCCTCCATATATTATGTTTCAGGACCCTGGTGGATTTGCCGAAACAGAAGTTCGACAAGACTTTTATCGATGCATGGCGAATTGGCGCAAAGAAAAGGGTCTTCCGCTATCGCTAATAGTAATGGGAACCCAAGAACAAGTTCGGGATCTCTGTCCATTGGATACACGCATCCAAATTTTGTCGCCTAATGTGCAAACGAAATGGATCTGCCAATTCTTGAGCAATCTCATGTTGTCGCAATTGCCTCCACCCATGCAGTGGAGCAATATTGTAACGACCTTGTTGGAAGACTTTCAGTATCATGATGGATCGTGTACCAAATTTGTTCAAGAATTCCGGGCGCATGTGATACACTTTTTTGCCGCTACCAAAGGGAGCTTTGCTTGGGATTTGCGAGTCGATCAGGACCGATGGCACTTGATGGCTTGGTTCTGTGCCTACGAAGGTGCCAAGGAATACCTTGAGAATACAAATCCGGGGAGTGAAAAGTACAAAGCCTTGGATCAATGTGTCCGAATGCAAGAAGAGCTTCAGCACTACTGGAAGGGTATGATTCTTGGGTTGCCACTTTTCCTTCAATTTGGAAAGAACGAGAGTGAAACCAAAATTGAAGCAACAGGGGCGATTCCGTGTCTGGCATTACTCTACAAATGGATACAGGAAAGAACGGACAATGACAGTGACTTAGTGCTTCCATTAAAAGACCTAATGCCGTTGCAGCAACTCTTGGACCCGAATGGTCAGATCAAAGAGATTACTTTCGCAACGAGTGGCAAACCAGCAAAAGCAATCAAAACTTTGATCCAAGAGCTTATCATTCTGATCCATGCATATGATGGAAAATCGGAACAAGCTGAAACGAGTCATGTGGTGGACAAGGAAATTATCAACTCGAACTTGATCAGCATGATACAAGAACTCTGCAACTTGATTGGAGAGCAGATTGACTCATGGGTGGAGCGATGGATGGAAGAATGCCCCTTATTAGTGATCGAAAACAATATGAATTTAAAGATGAATGTTTGCATTCGGCGGGAAACGATCGAAGACTTGCCTCAACCAGCCAAGTCCATGTACGAATTGCTGCAAGATCGCCTATCAATCAAGAGAGAAGACTGGTTCTACGATTTCGGAGGCACGGTGGACGATTTCACCATGGGAGTCTGGATGCTGACCGTGTCAGGATTGGTGCAATGCAAACGGATTCGAGGGGGAGGAATCTTGTATGAAAAGGTCGCAGTCGTTTGGACTTCCTAGTTTTGATGCATACGTACATACATACAAATTTTGGGTTGGATTTGTAAATTGTTTCTTAGATATACGAATAGTAGCACACGTGATTGGTGCCTCCTTCAGATGTATCACATATTTGACAGACGTTCCCATCCTCATCCCAAAAATCTTTGTTGTTTTCATTTTCCGGAGTGAAACATGCAGCGCATCGAAACTGCTGGTCATTCGCAAACAGGGGCGGCTGCGCCAAGTCTATGATGCACAAACCTCCGTTTTTGCCAACACCAGCAATTAGACTCATCGATAGAACAACCAATCCGCAATTGATTATAGTTCCAATAAAGTGATATCGCAGACTTATTTCCTCTGTGCTTTGGGCCACTCTCAAACGACGCCGTTCTCTCTCGAGCCGGAAATTATCCAAATTCCGAAGATCACTGTTAGCACCTTCCTCCAATCCCAGATCATCATCAAATGATGTTTTCGACGATCCTCGAGCGAGTTTACTCTTCCTGCTCTTTGGCTTTCGACTTTCTATTTCAGTAGTAGCATCGTCGACTCGTTTTTGACCTTCATTGAACTCTTTTCGTTTTAGAAGAAAGACAACAACTTCACATCCAATGGCACTGGCTTCAATGAGCCACATGGCCACAGCTTCGAAGATACGGTCGTCGAAAAACATCCCGAAAGTGATTCCAAATCCGAGCAATGGATTGATCAAGTTGATCGGCAGTCCCTTCTTTAAGACAGGGAGGATTTCAATGAATAACAAGGCTGTGTAAATGTATGTTGTAGTTCTGATAAACACATCCCAGTCGAGCACAGTTGAAGCTGTGTCGAAAATTGGAACTTCACAGCAGGTAGTCACTCCATCGTAGGAAAAAATAGAAACCATGGCAGCGATAAAATCCAGAAACAGGGCAAACCAGATGAGGTATCGTTGTTTTCTTTGAATAGGTGTTTCGTCCGGAGTCGGTTTCATGATATGCAAATAGCGCAACACCTTCTTCCATTTTGGCTCATCTCCGAAGTCACCCAAGTCCAGTGAGTGGTTGGACAAGCTCATACTTGCTTGACTATAGCTTCGTTTGGTGTCGGCCAAAGACGGGCGTCCCCTACCTGGACGGGATGATCCAACGGACATTTCCTCAATCTGACCATCCATTTCAACCCTGGCGGAAGGCTGTCGGGCCATCATGACCCGTTTGTTTCCGCCGTGGTTGGAACCACCATCAAGACCTCCATTAAATCTATTGCTTTGTCTCATGGATGACTGTCGCGATCCCATACCCCGTCCACCTCGACCACGTCCATGCTCTGACGTTGACAGTCCTCCACCCCTCGATGGCTGGCGCATACCCATTCCTCTTCCACCTCGGCCAGGTCCATGTTCCGACATGGAAAGGCCTCCACCTCTCGATGGCTGGCGGATGCCCATTCCTCTTCCACCTCGGCCAGGTCCGTGCTCTGAAATAGAAAGACCACCGCCTCTTGACGTTTGCCGATTGCCCATTCCCCTTCCTCGTCCATTCATACTGTTTCTGCTGCTTCCTTGGCGATTCATTCCTCCTCCACGACCGCCGAAATTTAAGCTTTGGGCTCGTTGCATACCTCTGCCTGCTCCTGATGGCCTCATCTTTGGTCGACCTGAAGGGCTGGATGACCTATCTCGCGGTATTATGGCACCGTTTTCTCTGATACTTCCCAAGTCTGCAGAGTGATTAGAATCTCCTGAAAGACTTTTTGACCGTTTTAGAGTCTTCTTAGGTTCATCCTTAAGGGGTGAATCAGGCAAAAAGTCATCGTCATCATCTGATGAATCTCCTCCAAAGTCCCCGGCAACCTTCTTTTTCTTTTTCTTTTTTTTCTTCACCGGTCCATCTGCAGTCAAAGCACTTTCACTCGCTGCCTTCTTCAGTTTCTTCTTTTTCTTCTTCTTGATGGTTTCGCCATTATTTTCGTCACCTTCACCATCTTCCACTATCGACTTCTTCTTCTTCTTTTTCTTCTTGGCTATCTCTTCCTCAGTCATGTTGACATGTGTGTTTGCAGTGCTAGCAAGTTGTCGTACGTTGCTCATATTCTGACCAGTTACTGTAGTGAAACTGCGCGTAGAAGAACTCGCGACATTGATGTCGGAAGCCTGCAAGTTTTGTGACTCTCATCTTCCGCCAATGGTTGACGTTTCTGGTTGGGCCTTTTTCTAATTTTAATTAGGACCAACTCGAGTGGGCGCGATCATCTCCACATTTTTACTGTACATATAAAGAAGGTCGTAATATACTCTTTCACTACCTACAAGCTACTGATTCCATAAATTTTGAACATTCTTGGAGCATTGAGAGCTCATTAATTCTATTAGAGTTTGTAAGGATAGTAGCACTGGTGCTGATTTCCTCCAGTTGCATCGCAGACTTCACAGGTTTCAGCGGCTCCAACACAAGATGGACATCGTTCCAATTGGTCATCTTTGAAAATGGGTGGAGCCTCAAAATTGCTGATGCAGAGTCCTCCATTCTTTCCAATCCCAATGATCAGAGACAGAGAAATAAGCACTAGACCAATATTGATTGCGCTCCCAATATAATGGTATCTTAAGGTGATTTCGTCATCCAAAAGGCCCGCCTTTAAGTGTCTTCTTTCTCTTTCAATTCGAAAGCGATTAACCTTGGCATCGCCACTGTTGTAGAAGCTTCCACCTGACAAACTCTCCAAATCACTGTAAGGATCTTCGACTATACCATCAGCGGGGTTCAGTTGTTTCGTAGAGTTATCTCGCGCCCATCGTTTTCCGGTACGGACTGCCAACTCGTCGTCGCACTCCACGATGCGCTCGATGCGCCGAAGGTGTTGCTTACGCCTCAAACAGGTGATGACAGCTTCAAATGCAATAGCAAATGCTTCCATTGTCCACATTGTAATGGCTTCTCCAATACGATCATCAAAGAACATTGCCATGGTAATGGTGAAACCAATCAAAGGATTGATCAAATTCAGCGGGATTTCCTTATTGAAGACAGGAATGACTTCGAGGAAAAGGAGCACCACGTAGATGTAGGTAAAGATGCGGACGAACTCGTTCCAGTTGATCCTCGATTCTAAAAGCTCGAAAATTGGTTTGCCACAGCACATGGTCACGCTTTCATAGGTAGTAATGGACACCATGGCGGCGATGAAATCCAAAATCATGGCACCCCAAGTCATGTAACGGATAATCCTATCGCTCTTGCACTCTCTCGGGGTGGGTGCCATCAGTCGAATGTACCGCAAGCCAGATATCCAAATTGTCTCATCAGCGGAAAATTCGTCGCCCACTGTTGATGCTGTGTGCCCCGATACCGAGGCATCTAAGCTTCTGGACGACAGCCTGTTTCTCTGTGCAAATCTTTCGTATCGGGATCGAGGCTTTTGCCTCGCTAGTATCTCTGGATTGTTCGATGACTCGATCATGCCAATGATCTTTTCCAGATCGTCTGGATCACCACCACCTAGTTTTGTTCTTGATCTGGATCTCGAGCGGCTACCGCCATCATCATCGGAAGACGCATACAGAGACGATCTAGAGCTCTGTCGACTCAATCCACTCGTACTTCCTGATTTCTTCAAACCACGTGCACCTAATCGATTCATGCGCCGTCCAGTAAAGGAACTTGGAGGTTCTACTGTGCTCGTGCTTCTTGCCCGTTGAACGAGTGACCGTGGTCGACTTCCCCCCCCTAAGGATAGGCCCGAGTTTTGGCGAGATAGATTTGGATTCGAGTATTGGCGAGATAGGTTTGGATTCGAAGATTGTCGAAACAAAGACGAGCTGCTCTTGCCTCGCTCTGCCTGTTCCAACCGACGGATTGAAAGATGACCAGAATGGTCCAACCCTGTTGCACTCCGTGGTCGCTTGGCAATAACACCTCGTCCCGGTGTTCTTCCTCGCCCTGAAGCAGCCGTATCCTGACTGGGTGCTCGAAGATCAGATAATGAAGATGGTCTTAACTGATTGAAGGAGTTTTGAGATCGGTTGGACTTATTAGTCGACTTGGCGGTGTCAACAGAAGAAGCAAGTGATTCTTGAAAGTTTTTGTTCTTCAAAGCTCCTTTCTTTAGATTCTTTTTGGTAGTTGATCTGCCTCGCTTTTGTTTCGTCTTTTTTGTGGAAGACGCATCAAGTGATTTGGATGCAGCCGCCTTGTTGGTGGATGACTTTTTCTTCTTTTTCCTCCCAGTTCCATCCTCAATGCCGATCGCTGCTTTGGATTTGACAATCTTGTCGGTGGATTTCTTCCTTGTCTTTTTCTTTTTCTGTGTAGTTTCGGTCATGGTTGTTTTCTAGCCTTCCTTGGGTGCTTGCTTCTAGATTCAATCTTAACAATCTTCCATTGTGAGACAATGAAAAAAATGTGTGGACGATCGACGATATATGATATCGATGACGAGAGAGTGGTCGGCAACATCATCGAACGCGATCAGAAGTATATTTCGTATCTCCGAGAATGTCTTTCACATATCTAAAACACGGGGTATCAGTAAAATCAAAATGACCGTTGAAGTTCACACGAAACCAACGGAGCCTTGGAGAAAGGGAGCAAATATCATGTCAAGAATAAAACTTTTTCAGTTCAACGTAGTTTCGCAGCGATGCACTGAACAATACACCAATATGGGTCGATAGCCTCCTTAAGGATTTACCCTAATCGTCTCTGTCATTTATATTGGCTTACTGCAACACACTAGTAGGAACCTTTACTTGAAAATGGTATTTACATTCGGTCGATATGTGCTGAAAGTATTACAGAGCAAGCATCAATGGTCATTGCTCGTAGTCGCTTTCGTATCTGCCATCCTGAAGCTACCCCCGTCCTCGAGTGATCAATTTTCTTGTCATATATATCCCGGCGCCTGACAACCCAAACCATGTTGCAGCATATCCCGCATGGATTTCTGGAGTGGTCTTGAAGTCTGCCACCGAGGCCACTGGTGGTCGCAGTGGGTATTGTGGTTCGCCGGAGCTCTCATCGTCTTCTGTGACGACTTCAGCTAGTAAAGAGAGCTCATCTTCGGACTCTGCGATAGCCTGAAGAGCAAGGGGATCAAACCAAAACAACTGCAGTGGTCGTTTGGAATAGTCATGCACTGGAGTAATGATCTTTGGTTCTGTGAAAAGTGGTCATCACAAAAATGATAAGATACTTGGATGAGAACACTGGCACAAACAAGAATTACTAGAGAATACTGTATAACTCACTTTCAGGAGAGGATAGAACAGTCGTGAGACTGACCCTCCCTTTCGGCCGACTCCAAGTTCCTGTAGGGGGGCCACGCCTCGCATCAGGGACCATGGTCTTTGGGACCCACCCTCTATTAATCCAAGCGGTCTGTTTGCCTTGCAGTTCCATTGGGGTCAGCACGAAATAGCCTTGTGGACCTGGTGCCATTCCTGAAGATTGCCCTGATCCAGCTTGTTTGGAGCTTAGGCCTTGTCTTGGTAAAGATACTCCAGGAGGAGCACCTCTTGGGCCAATCAGAACTTCCTTATCGTGCCGAAATGCTCCGGATACAAGCCGTGTACGGTAAGGATGCTTCTGACTCTTCCAATCACTGGTAGGTGACATCTGCAACTGACTCTGACGATCCTCAATTTTCCCAATTTTTTCGTTTAGTCGCTGTAATTGCCAACAACCCAGACCGAATGTACCAGCACATAACGAGCCAAAGAAGGCCTTGCCTCCGGTTGAAATTCCACTAACAGCTGCCATGATGGTGTTTGCACCTTCTCACCACTGTGTACGGTTTGCTGCTACAATATTTTTTGCAGTCGTGATCGATGCGTGTGACACTGAAGTGTGCGATAATATTCCGCATCAATGATTCAGATCAAAAAGGTCCAATCGTGCAAAGGGCAGACGCTGAATCGAATGTCATCGTCGGAGGTCGAGGACCTCGAGATCTCAAATGAGATACTGCATCTGTCACCTTTGTCTTTATCTAAAATTTAATCAAAATCACCACCAGTGAATTTCAGTCTATTGCCAATTGATGAACTGCTGCCGGCATAATGAAAGTTAGAAAATACTATTGCTGCATTATTTATTAATATTTCAATAAGCTGTTCAAAATTGCAATAATAGTCTGCTTTCCCGCAACTTCTGTTGCATCATGGCATCTCCTGTCTTTCGGACTGATTCCTCGGGACTTAATAACAGAGCGTCAACATTGTCGTCTTCCTCTCCTTCTTCGTCCGTATCTTCTTCTGATTCAGACTCCGACTCTTCAGCACCTGCGATCCATCCCCATATACTTGTTTGCTTGGTACTCAGCTTCGCAATCTCTGCTTCCATTTCTTTGATCGCTGCGTCTTCCTTGTCAATCTTGCGTTGCAGCTCTTCCTTTTCGTGCATTGCCGTCAGCAAGGCAATCTTCACATCATCCTTCATGCCGTTGACTTCTTCCATTGCCGTCTGTACGCTGTTATCCTTTCGGGTTTCTTCGAGTTTCGCTTTCAGCTGCTCGATAGCCATGCGATTGTGTTCAATGACCAAGTTGCTCTCTTTAAGATTCGCGGATACTTTTAGAAGCTCGCCGCGAACCTTGATTCTGCCGGAGGCAACTGATACTTCTTCCTTCTCCTCCAAGTTGATATCACGAGCAGGGCCAATCGTGTCATCCATTTCGCTGTTGTCGTCCTCTCCTTCTTCCAAGATTTCGATCATTCGGTATTTTCCTTGCTGGAGACGATCATACTCGTCCTCCCGGAGTTTGCGGATGAAGTTTGTATATACTGCAAGCTGCTCTTTGAGCGCGTCGTTTTCATCTTCTAGGTCAAGCATCATTTCGTCATGCTCAGCTTCATCGTTGTCTCTCAGATCTTCCAGTTGGTATTCTGTAAAGAAAATGGCACGATCCATTTGTTCATTCTCTTGCTTGAGATTTTCCGTTTGCAGTTCAAGAAACTCTTTCTCTTTCGACAGGCTCTCGTTTTCTGTCTGCAATTCAAGCTTTTCTGCGGCGTTTTCCCTTTCTCGCTGGACGAGTTCTTCCAGTAGCAGCTCAACTCTTTCCTTTTCAGCTGCGACCATTTTCTTCAACTCCTCAGGATCCATCGTTTTTTCATCAACTTCCTCCTGCACAGTTTCCTCAGACGATTCCGATTCTTCATCAGATATTACTGGACTTTCCAACTGCACCAGTTCGGCTTCGCTCATTACTTCTTCCTCCAATTCAGCTGGCTCGCTTTCACCCAATGCATCGCCCACTTTCTCTTCGATTCCTGCAACAATCTCTCCAGCCTCATGGAACATTGATTCCAAAGGTTTTTTCTCCTTCATATCTTCTACCAAACCTTGGACGGCCGTCTTGATGGGTTGCTTTTCCTTCAAATCTTCAACAGCACCGCGAACCGCATTTAGTACGGGCTTGTTCTCTTTGATCTCTTCCGCCTTCTCCTTCAAGTCGTGAGCAACATGATTGATCTTGCTGGCGGCAGCATTGAAAGGATTCATCGGAGCCTGTCCTTCCGATTCAGATGACGATGACTTGGTTTCGTCTTCTTGATCATGCAAGGGTGGAGAATCCCTGTCTTCAATCACGTCGGACCCGGCAGCATCTGCATTGACTTCACTACTCTCAATTGCTGGATCCATCGGTGAGGCTTCATCTTCAGAATCCGAGTCGTGTGCTGCAACATTGATGCGACTACTGTCGGCTTCGACTTCGAATGCCACACCAATCTCGACAGCTTCTTCTGGAATTTGCGAGTCGTCTTGATGATATGGTTCCGAAGCTTCCACAGGTTCGGTAACTTCTGCATCAATGCAATCGGCGCTAGCCAATGTCTCGGGCTCGGCAATGGGCTCCACCAATGGTTCACCAGAGTCTAAGGTCGTATCCATGCAGTCTCGCACATCATTTGTTGCAGGGTCTTGACCATCGTCACTTGAAGCAATGCCTCCATGAGCAGAATCATCTGAGGGGTCCGCTTGCACAATGGATTCGATTGGATCTTCAATTTGAATCGGGCTGGCAATGGTTGGATCAACATCTTGGCTCTGATCTTGTTCCATCAATATCTTTTGCTCATGTGGCTGCTCCTCTTCGTCCTCTTCTTGCTCTTCTACAACCACTGGAGTTTCTGCTACCACCGCTGGCTCTTCGATTTCTTCAGTGACAGCTATAGCCGCCGCCAATTTCACTGGAGGATTTTCGTCGTTTTCATGGTTCGACTCTTTTATCACCGTCTCTGGCTCCGCAACAACGGTAGTTTGCTCCTGCTGTTCCGTGACGTAGGTTGGAGGAAACCATCCTTGCATCCCGTTGTAAGACCCCCACCACCAGGCACCGTCTTGATTAGGTTTCGCGGTAATCAAGGCTCCACTGGGAAAGCTAAGTTGTGATCCAGCGGTGTCGCCTTCGAAAGCAAAAGTGGCAAAGAACTGAGAGGTTCCAGCGTCTACCTCGCCAGCAGGCTGTATTGGACTCGATTTCTCTTCAGCAGTATTTTCCTGATTCGCAACCTGACTCTTTCGACCTCGCCGTATTGGTTTCAGCTCGTCGTCTACGTCGGCCACAGCTGCCTTGTCAAATGTACTCATTGAAAGTTCACTGTAGGCACTATCGTCGTCGTTGGTCGGTCCCACTCCGGCACCTCCCGATGCCTTTGACTTCATCTTCACGGGTCGTTCTTCTTGAATCGGTTCTCTAAGCGTACTAACATTGCTCGATGACCTCGTTTTTCTCGCCTTTGGAGCAAAAGTTCTCTCTCCCCTCTCCGATATACCCCTCATACCCAAGCTTCTCTCTGCTGGGTCTAACGAGTCCATCTCAGATGGGTCGAAAGAAATAGTATTTCCTTCAATCAAATCATTCAGAGTACCAGAGTCACTGCTCGCTGAAGTTTCAGATTTCTTTTTCCTCCGCATCTTCTTGGTACCCTTCGTGCCCTTGGTCCCCATCGTTCCCACGCTCTCTTCATCTCCCAATTTCTTCTTCTTCTTCTTTTTCTTTCTGGTGCCACCGGGGGTAGGAGGGACAGCGTTGTCATACTCTTCGCCTTCTTTAAGCTCGCCAAGTTCACTCACGCGTTCGCTGGCTCTGGTGCTATATCGATCATTGTCGTCTGCGCTGAATTCTGTCATTGCACTGACATCGCTCGACCTCGAACTTTTCGACTTGCGGACCTTCTTTTTCTTGGTACCGCCACTTTTGTTTGTCGCAATGGTGCTTTCGTCTCCGTCTTCACCATCAGCAGAAACCTTTTTCTTCTTCTTTTTCTTCTTTGTTCCTGTCGTCCCCATCGTCATTTCGCTAACAACACTCCCGTCACTTGACTTCTTCTTTTTCTTCTTCTTTCTTGGAGTATCCGAGATGGGCAAGGAATCCACAACATCTGTTTGATCGTCATCGTCGTCGTACACAATCTCATTTCCAGCAGCGGATGATACGCTTGACGGCCTAGACTTCTTCTTTTTCCTCTTTGTAGCAGGAGTGCCTACACTCTCCATCGCTGAGGCATCATCGCTTGGCTTCTTTTTCTTTTTCTTCTTCTTTCCTGTCTCTGAAGAAAGGTTTTCTCTGACTTTTCGAAGTTCATCCAATTCTTTGTCCAACAAGGCGTTCTCTTCTTCAAGAGTCAAGGATTTGCCACCCTGTGAAGCGTCATCATCTGGCGAAAGAACATCGCTCCCACTGTAATTGCTGAGTCTCGACAGCGCGCTTTCCTGTTTTTCTAGCTTGCTGGCCCTCAATTTTTTCAGCTTTGTGGTGGGCAAAAAGGATGGCATAATCTCAAACTTGCAATTGTTTTGAGATGTTTCAGAAGACTTAGATTTTCCTTAATTTTCAACAGCAAGGTTATATGTGTTGGGGATTGGTTCAAATGCTATCTCATATGTTTTGCAATCTCAGATCCGTGCTTCCTGTGCCTTCATATGAACAAGGAAGCGAATTTGTTTTGACAGAGGTCTAATGGTTCTGGGCAAAACAATACCGGTTGCAGATGAGATAGCTGGATGTGTACCGGTACAGCGGTGCAATGTAGAATAAGGCGTACCTGAAATGAGATATGTAAACTCGGAGAAACACTTTGACAGCCAAGTCGACGAAATTAAGGATGTCGCATTATATAAGTACTAGAGAGCGTGCTCACATATCGAATCTGGACTGGTATTCGATCCAACTTCCGTTTCTGAAACCCCCCGCTCGCCGCTGCACTGGCTGTACCGGTACCGGTAGGTATCGTACCTGCTGGAACAGCACGCACAGCCATCTGCTGATTACATCGCATCTGACATCCACGTCTGTCGTCTGTCGTCTGTCATCTGCATCTGTGATCTGCATCTGAAATCGACCATTCTCCGTATGTCCTTAGTAGGTTGCGGGGACTGGATGCCACATTCATCCTATACTCTTGCTTCATCTGACGAATGGCGTAGAAGAATGATCTTGTTGTGATTGGTGGGTACCAGTACCGATAGGGGTTTTACCTTGGATATTTTGTTTTGCGATACCGCGATCACCGCAAAAGAACTACTGTAGTGACCAGCTGAAACGTATATCGTCTGATATACGGTAACGTCTGTACGTCCCATCACCATATAAACATAGCTTATCGTGGATAGAAGCACAGGATATCGTTTGATGCTTCATGGCACAATTTTTTAAATATCATGGCATATTTCACTCCAAGAACACATCAAGGACACGCAAAGAGAGAAAAGAGGGAACGCCCCAGCCAGCTGGGGGGCATGCATTCTCTGGAGGAAACACGATGTGTCAGCTACTGTGAATCGTGGTGATTGGACCATGGGGCATATCTTCGACGCCCAGCACTGCCTAGTACTAGGCTAGCTAGTACTACTCTATAGTAGTAGTACTTCAAGAAGAAGTGTTACCTTCCCAAAAGAGGTGATCAGTCTTGCAAGGGGGTCTACATCGTGCATCCTCTAACTCTTGCCCCGACAATGAGACGAAATTGAAAATACTCCAACCATTTTGGTCAAGGAGGAGATGAAGTAACAATTCCCTGTCATATCTTGGGGGGAAGACCTTAAAAAGTTTAGTAGAAATGATTGTTATATTTTTCTATACTTCGTTGTTTGGATGTGAGGTACTAGTGCATGTGCCCTTCTCAATTAATTGACACGTAGTATTCCAATAGATACCAAAATGGCCGCCGACCCGATACTTAGGAGAGAATATGTCTGGTTGATTCTAGGGGAAGAAGTGCCAAGAAAAAAAACATACAAATAAACGATTCACAGTCAACTAATATCTTATATTATACTGGGGTGTTATATTATACTATGGAGACCTTCGGCTATGAAGTCATGCGTTCTAGGAGCGAAACTTGAACAACGGTATCGCCACTCCACCACATCCCTGCTTTTCGTCGTGACAGAAGCCGCCACTAGTGTTCTGGGCTCAATCCAATTTTGGATTTAAACCAGAAGTTTTTTGTATCTCTGCTGGACCCAATGGTTCGCTGCAAAAGGCAAGGTTGCAAACAGACTGTCATCGGTTTGACAACGATATCGGCCATCTGGCAGTGATCTTCTCAGCAGAGAACACAGACATCCAAGCAAAACAACGACCGGTATCAAATCAAAGCATCGATAGCCTCATGGACCAGCCATCACAGAACAGTGTTGATTGTTGAGTCACGGGATGAAGAAGTGTTGTCGAAACTGGAGATGAAGAAGGAATGCCATACAGCATGTTCTTCACAAAAGAGAGCCAAAATAATGCTCCTGACGGTCCTTTGTCTTCATCATGGCCATGATAATATCAACAAGAACTCAACAGACGCCAACACAAAGAGGATCAAGTAGCAAGTTATCGTGTCCCCAATAATGTGGTGGAAATCAAAGCCCATTTCCGTCCACGGCTGATTGATATGTTTGGCAACAAAACAAGAGGATTTCAACCTTGCACAACGCCAGCAAAAGTGGGCAAATGTGCATGTGCTGGATGCGAAGCCGAGTCTTGTGCAAAAGAAGGACCTGGAGCGCACCGTTGCAAGTTTTGTTGCAAGTTTTGTGGTATCCCCGTCCATGCAGCGTGTTCCGTTGATAGATGATGGGTTGACAAAAGCGATGCCACCAACCCTTGCCTGGTACAGGTTTTGCAGTGAGCCATTATTGAGAAAATCCACAGCGAGGCCAGAGGTATTACATTTACATAAATATCTTGGTTTCTCGTGTCTCGTTTCGTTTCATTTGTTCGTTCCATCGATATTGATGTTTGATGTTTTCGTACATATTTGAATATATACCGTGCGGTATCTGAAACCAGACCAGTATTCTGGTCTACGTTCAAATTAGTACGATTTCTACGTAACAAAATGAGTCCCAACTTGAATTCGCATCGTGTATTCGTAACCCGGAGTGCCGATATACTTTTCCGCAATACCATGCGGGAACTAAAATTTCACTAGTAATCGTATGGTAGATGATTTCCAGGTATTGCGGAAAAGTATATGATTTTGATATACGTTTCGTGCGGAAATGCGCGGTAATGATATATCCTTCAGTAAGTCTGTACCAGGTACTGTACTCTTGAAAACCTCCTTCTTTCCTCTCTTCCTTTCCCCCCTCCTCTTCTGCCCTCCCCCCCCCCCTGAGTCAATCGTATGAAAGCGCAAGGATTAGAATGCCGCTTCGCGTGCCACGTGAGATAGATTTGATGTATAAAATTTATTGTAAGCGCTCTATGGCTTCAAAGTTCAAGTTCAAGTTCCCTAAAACTGCCGGTTATCTCCCAATCTACCGGAAAGTATTGCGAATCACACTGTGGTTGCCGGTTACTCCACGAAATGATCAGATTCGATCAGATGCAATACCGGTACCCTACTGTAGGCTATTACGGCAAGATGCTAGATGCGCCCTCTCTGGCCCCGCAGATTACGAGACCTATGACGATCTTTTAAACAAGGTACCAGTAGTCAGTATGATATATAATTACAGTATGACATACCGGTAGGATGTGAAAAGGTTGCGATGTACAGTACCTTCCCCAACCGCAGTTCAAGCTATATCTTGGATTAAGAAAATATAAATTACTGTATTGTTTTTTCCCCATTTTCGCTCAGATTATAATCGAATACGTTTGATCCCACTTTTTATTTTGGCAATACCACATTGCCTTGTCTTTGATCTTTCAAATATGACTGTTTTGTAATAGGACAGCATGATTGTTCACATAACATAATAGTTTACTTTTACTACTTTTGATGCTGTTGTCAAGCTAGGCAGCCGTAGCTGTGTTCATTCCTTTTCCGTGTAGCATGTTGCCCATCAGATCGTGGATCTCCTCTGGACTGAACAGATCGAGTTTCACGACTTGACATTCATACACCAACCATTCCACGAATTGGATGTGAGATGAGGCAGTTTGAACCATGCCTTTGGATAGCTCGATCTCTGCCAAATTGTTGGAGGCAATAATCGTAATCAACAAAGTCGTTGGATTGAGACAGGAAAGATTGCCATTCTGCAAGAGCCTTAGGCATGCCGAGTATAGCTGTTCGGCCTTGTCAATGCATCGGGAGCGGCCAGTGCTCAGTCCCTCTTGGTGATATAGTAGCGCGAGATTGTAGCAAGTAGCAGCGCAGTAGGTGCTAAGGCGGTTAGCCAGTGTTTCGCTAGTCATACTAGCAGAAGAAGTGGATTCAAGGATCAAGGCCTTTTGATAGACAAAGACTCCCGATGGACCACTCTTGACAAATCGGACAGTTTTGGTGGTATGGTAATGATGATAGCGTTCATTCCCCATGTCTGTTGGCAGATGCATCGGATCAGTAGATGGAGACTGAAGATCATTATACTCGGGAGACACACCACTGAGGAGGTGCTGGGCAATCCGTAGAGACTTGCAAAACTCGTCAGCAGCTTGGTTCACATGATTGGATGCAGCATGTGCAACACCTTCATTGTTGCTTCTCATGCTTTCTTCCATTAGTTGCGATGTCATGGTTTGTTTGTGGTGTTTGTTTTTGTTTTCACGTTGTGGATAAAATGAGTGCGCTGGTGTCAAACAAATTTGACCATGCGAGAGAAGCTTTATTCTTTCTGGGTTCTATTGGTTTGTCCGTATCGGGGCTTCGCATTTTCTTGTGAAGCACGAAAAGATAATTGTGTGATTACTTCGCATCGGTGTTTTTCGGTCCCGGCTCCGAGGAGGTCTGTCATCTACAAGGGTGTGTTCATACGATGTGTTCTTCCGTGGTGAAAAGAACACGTCAGAAAGTGCCAGACTTTAATATTTGTTTGACAGAAGTCATCTGGTTCAGGCTGTGACGCTTAAACCCTTAAATGGCTATGCGGCACTCAACAATGAAGGCAAGTGTTCTCGTACCTATCAATCACATTTCAAGGGTCAACATGCTGATTCTTTGGCTTCTGGTTTTGTTCTCATGCTATCCCCAGGTGCTAACTGACAATTTGATAGCACTCGATTCAATGAAACTGGACCTGGTGGCCGGTACCGGTACCGGTACCATACCGGCGGTACTGGCGCTTCTTTACCTAGTCGACGAGGAATGAATCTTCTGGCGGGAGCCTACAGTACCGGAACAGTGAAGGTACTGCAGTGGTAGTACTACTCGCACTGCTTTGCAATGTTCGTGCAGGACTTCTTGGAGCAAGGGGTAGCTAGCTTTACTATGGTTACCGATATCTTAATCTACTGCCTATCATCATTGCAGTGCTTTGTTGTACAACAGCTTTGGTATGACAATGATAATACTTCATCACTATAATCATCCCACCTGCCTGGAGGGGCTGATCTTGCCTCTCGCCCTATCATATTCGAATATTGTTCCCTCCGGCACCTGGCACTGCCTCATGATGCCTCGCAACTCTGAATGAGAAGACCTGTTCAGTGGCAGTATTATTGGCTCCCTTCTCACGTGGGTAAATCTCTTCTTGGGGAATAACAGTACCCAGTACCAGGTACCGGTACCAGTACCAGTACCCTGTTGGATGGTGGGCAGCAGGAATCATTTCTGGCTCTTCTCACGTGGGTTATCTTTTGGTCTCCATGACGGGATTATCACTGTTCGCATGACGGTTAAAATTTACCTGCCGCATCGATTCGAAATACTGTTTAGCGAGGACGAGATGTAAAAATCATCGCAGGTAGATAGTGGAACTGAGAGGCGGATTTCATTGTCAATACTTCTTTCCTTTCCTTTCCTTCAGTAACTGTACTAAACAACCCCAATATTACCAGGAATGAGAGAAATAAAACAATCAAGGCTTCACCGCCTTACTTTTTGCTTTATTTTGCTTGCACATGTGGATGCATCCAATGACAACGAACGTGATGATAACAGCAAGTGCGGACTCTATCTCGCTCCTTCTTCTATTCCCCATGCCGGCCTTGGTATGTACGCAGGGCATCGAGAATACAAACATGGAGAACAAGTGACTGATGGAGATATCGTTATCCCAATCTTTGAAATGGAATGGCACAATCAATTGAAAGACTGGGAATACGATCATTTCTTGTGGGATGAATACACATGGAACGGAGAAGTTTTCCCAGGCAGTGAAGAAGAACAAGAAGATGTTTCCCAACTTCAATTTGCCAGTCCTGGAGTTGGAGCAGCTGCCAACAGTTACCTGAGCTTGGTCAATATTAATGATGAATGGATTCAATTAGATTTGGGAACTGATGTCAAGAGTCCGGGAGCTGGAGCACAAACTCCGTATCATGGACGTTCATTTTCAGCCACTTCCGACATTCCAATGGGTGGAGAAATATGGGTCAGGTGAGTTTTGAGTTTTATAATCCCAATGAATGTATCCCATGTGGTGCAATCACCATTTCGTGGACTGACTGATAAATTTCTGATTCTGAATGATTGATTATGATTGATTGATGTTCGCCCTACCAAAACGTATGGATTATTACATCTTCGGTCTATAGCTATGGATCTAATTACTTTGCCAGTAGAGAGAGGGTATATGGTACGTATTTGAAAGATGGAACCATCTTGTTTGGGTTTCGGATTGCAACTTTTTATCTTACGTTCTGCATTTTTAACTTGTATAGGGTACATTCCATTGCCAGACTCCTATCCCCCCGCCGACAAGCTGCTGAAGCGATTTGAACGCATGCGTATTCGGACGGAAGCAGAGCTATCAGACCAATTGTCACCTGGCATTTGGGAAGACTTGCTGGATACTATCTTGGACTATGGCAAGACTTGGAAGACTTCCCGAGTGTTGAATGCCCTGCCCGACTCTGCAGAGATTATTCCTGATGTCCTCATGGATGGTGGGACTGCCTACAGAGACTTCAATAGAAGTACCCAGGAACTATCGTGGTTGGAGGAGAATGGCCAATGCATGGACAATATCAAAGTTTTGGAAGTTAGCCAAGAATCTCCAGATGCTGGACGCGGAGCAGCTGCATCCCGATTCATTCCCAAGGATGGACTTGTGGCTCCAGCACCTGTCATTCACGTCCCAGACTATGAAGTACTCGAAATGTTTCTCCCGGTGGATACGCCCCGTACCAAGGGTGGAGGCTTCAATGTCGTCCCAGATATGGAAGGGCCAGTAATGTATCAACTATTACTGAACTATTGCTTTGGACATGAGGAATCAACTTTACTCTTGTGTCCATATGGTCTACTAACTGCTCTTATCAATCATTCATCTGAGAATGCCAATACTCGAGTCGTCTGGAGTGACGCAATGAGGCATAAGGAATGGCTGAACAATCCCATTGAACACTTTGGTGAGGAATACATTGCCGGGCTGCAGCTTGACTATGTGGCTCTGAGGGACATCGAAGAAGGTGAAGAAATCTTGATTGATTATGGCGAACCATGGGAAAAGGCTTGGGAAGAACACAAGGCAACCTTTGCTCCAAGGGAAAACTATGTACCTGCCTTTGAATTGAATAAACTACTGCCGGATTTGGAGTTTCGCACCGTCCGTGATCGACCCTACTTTCTAGATGGGGTACAGCTCCGATGTCGAACTTGGTACGTCAACAAATTCCAAGCCGAAGAAGAGGAGGAGTTGGATGATTACCCGTGCCAAATCCTCAAAAAGCTAGGAAACGATCGATACCAAGTCCAAGTGGTGAATGATGAGTCAGATAACGTGATAAGTCGCTTCGCTGGGGAACGCATGCTCTGGGACGTTCCAGTTGATGCCTTTTTGTTTATAGATCTGCCATATGAACGACTGCATCACTTTCAGTTTGATGCCTTTCGTCATGCCATGACAATGCCGGACGATATTTTCCCAGAAAAGTGGAAGAACATCAAGAAGGAAGAAAACGACGAAGCGACTGCCTCTACTACAGAATCAGCAACTGCTTCCGATTCTGAACTATAAATAATCCTCATCAATATAGTTGCAAAGAGAGTTTCAATTTGCCATGCCTACCTACAAGCTTAGTAGTCGTTGACGTATTTTTAATACTGTCTATGTAGTGGTCGACCTAGTCGAGAATTGCCAGCCATCCTCATATCATATATCGTCCGCCCGCATTTTTGGCACGATCATCATAATAATATATACCCATCTCATCCTCATCTCTCCAATGAAATTGATATGAAAGGAGCCTTGGTAATTTTCTCAATTGGAGTGTTGGCGTTATTACCAAATGTCACACTTTGTGCTTCGGTGAAGGAGAATGGCGACGATTCTTCCAGTGAGAAAGAAGACAACAGCAAATGCGGCCTTTTCCTAGCGCCATCGTCGATACCAAACAGCGGGCTGGGAATGTTTGCTGGGCATGGTGGGATATCGGAGAATGCGACGATCGGTGATGGTGATGTGATTATACCTTTCTTTGAGATGGAGTTTCATAATCAACTAAAGTCGAAAAAGCATCGAAATGATTTCCTTTGGGATGAATATGTGTGGGCATCCCACACGTTTCCTGGTGCGGAACAGGAAACGGAAGACTTGGAAGATGCGGAGTTTGCTTGCCCGGGGATCGGTTCAGCTGCTAATAGCTACTTGGCTTTGAAGAACGTTTTGGATCAAGGAGTGAGTTTGGGATTGGGTACTGATCCTGGCAGTCCAGGTGCCGGAGCTCATTCACCGTATCACAACCGATATTTTACTGCAACGGAAGACATACCCGAAGGTGGCGAGGTTTGGATGGAGTGAGTCGAGTCGTTCGTTCAGCTGCTAATTAGTTTCATGCAAGTTGAAGAGGATCTATTGTCTCACCTGTCTAATGTCTGTAGCTATGGGCCGGCATACTTCAAGTCAAGGGTAAACGAGTATGGTAAGTTCTTGATTTTGTTTCTCTCTTCATGGTTGTTTCATTCGGGGATCTAATGTCGCTATCAACTCATCAATAAATATTACAGGTTATATCCCACTCCCAGAATCTTACCCTGTCGCCGATGATCTTCTAATTGACTATCAGGAAATGCGATTTGTCGACTGTAACAGTAGCGATATTTCCAATCAGACATGGGAGGAGCTGTACCAGACGATCCTCGACTTTGCGCCCATTTGGCGGACGTCTCGGGTCCTCCACGCGCTCCCAACGAATGCTAGCAAAATTGAAGACATTTTGAATGATGGCGGCACAACCTATAGAGACTATGATGCTAGTCGACGAGATCTGGCTTGGCTGGACGAGCACGGTCAATGCATGGACAATATCAAAACGGGCATGATGAGCCAAGAGTCTCCGCATGCTGGCCGTGGGGCACTTGCCAATCGCTTCATTCCTGCTGGAGGCCTTGTGACCCCTGCACCATTGATACATATTGGAGACATGGACGAGCTGAAAATGTACCAGCGAACTACGATCAAAAAGGCTCGTTTCGAATCGAAAGTTGTCCCGGATATGAATGGTCCCACGACTTACCAACTAATACTGAACTACTGTTTTGGTCATATGGATTCGACACTCCTCCTATGTCCATATGGTCTCTTGACTGCGCTGATCAATCACTCTTCCAAAAATGCCAATACCAGAATCGTTTGGAGTGATGCCATGCGGCGGAAAGAATGGTTGGAAGAACCAATTGATGAATTCGCCGACGAATCGATTGCTGGCCTTCAATTTGATTTTGTGGCACTGAGAGATATCCAAGAGGATGAAGAAATCCTGATTGACTATGGCGACGAATGGGAACAAGCGTGGCAAGAACACATGCAAAACCATCAACCTCGAGACGGCTACATACCAGCCTTTGAATTGAACCAGCGTTTGAATGAGATTGAGTTTCGTACATTGGACGAACGGCCATATTCTGATGATGGGATCCAACTGCGATGTCGAATCCAGCATGCCAGACAATGCTTTTCACCAAGAAGTGAACACTTGAAGAAAGATTCTATCGCCTGTGCAATCATTGAAAAGCTCGGTGAGAACAAGTACACAGTGAAAGTTCTCGAAGACGGTGTGGACGACGATCTACAATTGGAGATGCCGGCAGATGCCTTCTTCTTTGTCGATTTGCCATATCAACGCCATCACTTTAGTTTTCAGGCTTTTCGACATGCCATGATGATACCAGATGACATGTTCCCGGACGTGTGGAAGTCTCGCACGGGCGACGACAAAAGGGAGGCTGGATCTCAGGAGCAAGACGAAGAGGACAGCTCTGATGACGGCGAAGATGAGGTCTTTGTGGACGAAGAGGAAGATGCGTCAGCTTTCAAGAGAAAGCCGAAAGGATGGAAGCATGATGATTCAGCCATAATAGAACTGCCGGAAGCCTAACAACAGGTTTGAATCCTTATAGAGATCTGCTTCCAATATGTTTTACTTTTTTGTCTTCGTTTACTTTCACTTATTATCATTATCTTCTTCTTCGTCTAGTACGCCGCACTTGGCAATTTTTACCAATCGGCTCGGTCTTCCATTTCTACTGCCGCACAGCTCAATGAGTTTGACGACGTCCCAGCCTTGTTCGACTACACCAAATACCACATGTCGGCCATTCAAATGTGGCGTTTTGGCTGTTGTTATGAAGAACTGACTACCATTGGTGTTCCTCCCCGCATTGGCCATACTCAAGAGTCCTGGCCCAGTATGCTTCAGGTGAAAATTCTCATCCGCAAACTTGTTCCCGTAGATCGAAAGTCCACCAGTTCCATTTCCAAAGGTAAAGTCTCCACCTGAAGCAAACGTTTGGTCATTATTAGTATCATGAGAAACAACCAATAATCGAATGTCACATTATAATACAATGTATCCTCAAAACAAATTTCATGAATGCACACACACACCTTGAATCATAAAATCGGGTATAATCCGGTGAAAGACAGATCCCTCATAGGCCAACTTGGCACCTTTGGGGTGAGAGGTATCTCCACGGCACAGAACCTCAAAATTCTTGGCAGTCTTGGGAACCACTCCTCCATACAATCCCATAACAATACGGCCAGCCGCGTGACTATCGATTTCCACATCAAAGTAGACTCGAGTTGTAATTTCAGCTTGTGGTGGGACGGGTCCGTCTCCTGTATGTTCCGCTTGATCCAGTGATAATAGATCTCCAGCAGCAGCAGCATCATCATCCGTGCTGGAAATATAGGCAATTCCCTTCGTGGCAACAACGTAGGTTCCCACCATGGCCACGACGGTGCCAATTTGCCAGGGAAGATTTGATGATCCACCGCCTGAAGACGAAGAAAAGGACCTGGATGCTTGGAACGTATTCTTGGACAGTATTAGACAAGAATGGCGTGATGATGATCGCGTCATCAGGAGACCGGATGACAGGCCGGAAGATCGAATGGCTCTGATAGTAGTAGGTGTCATGATGTAGAAATATTATGAATAATTGTGATGCGAAGTGATGAAGCGATAAATAGGAGAGGAATTGATAGCTGATTATGCCCGAATGATATGGTGACAATAGTATTGATAATATTCGCTACGGTGCGACTTATTATATTCTATTATTGTCAGCATCATCATCGTCTCGTGTTGATGATGTGTTATTGAGTCGGAGAAATCAAATTAGTTTAAAAGTACACAGGCAAAGTATGCGCGCATTTATGCGCACACGAGAAATATTATGAGAGTATATTTTTGAAGTCGATGTATTACATTATCATCTTACCTCCGCTGCTATGAGAACTCGGATATCAATAGTACAAGTTTGGAAGAGAAGAATACATGATTGGAGAATCGAGAAAAGATGTCAATCTTCAATCACTGAAGTTTCCATTTCAGCAGTAGGCTTTGACTCATCATCGTCGTCGTCATCTCTGAATGACCAATTGGTGTCTGAGCTTCAGCCACATTTCGAACGCCAAGAACCTTTACTTCTTCGTGGAGCGGTATCTGAAGCACCTGCCTTGGAGCTATGGAAATCTTTTGATTACTGGCAAAGCAAAGTTGGGCAAGAGATGGCCAAGGTAGAAATTGGTGGATCCTATGCATCCACTGGTGGTTCAGATGGGGAATCGTCCACGGCAGAGATTCCTGTGGAAGGTTATCTACAATACCTGAAGCTCTTCCAAGAGCGCCACGGCAAGTCCGTATCTCCAGATATGGAACTACCAGCATCAGAAGAAATGGTGTATATGGCGCAGAATGATCTATTCCAAAACCTGTACGAGGACATCATTCTACCTGACTTTTGTCAGGACGAATCCAACCGAGTGGGCATTGGCCGACTTTACAGCGTTATGTTGTGGCTGGGACCTCATAGCAGTGTTTCACCTATGCACAATGACCCTCTAGATAACTTATTTATGCAGTATGTGGGGCGCAAACGTGTCCTCTTGTTTCCACCGGACACCCAAGTGTATGCGGGTCACAACGGGCAGCAGTCCAACACAAGTCCCATCGAACCAGAACCTGAAAATGAAAGTTTAATCAAACAACAATATCCACTCTTTGACCAAACTACCGGGGTTTCGTGCGAGGTTGGTCCTGGGGATGCTCTTTACATTCCGTCAAAGTGGTATCACTACGTAAAATCTCTGGACATTGCAGCAAGTGTCAACATATGGTGGAGATAATAGCTATAAACGTATACTTGCTCATATAGTCGTTAATGATACACTAATTGTTAATATCAGTCTAATAGTATCCCCAATAACAGTGTTTGACTTCATCCGTGCAGACTTCGCAGCGTCCATCTGACAAATCCTCACCAATGCATTCATAACACCGATCCAACTGCCCCGAATCGAAGATGGCGGGAGCCGACAGATCGGCAATACACAAGCCTTCATTTTTGGCAATCATAAGAATGAATATCATGGTAAAAATCACCAAGCAAAAATTGTAGATGACCCCCACCAACAAATACCCCAAGTTTGACAGGGTGACTTCTTGCTCTTGTTTCCACCTACGAACGTTGATCATTTTCCTCATCTCTGCCTGATCATCCATTCGTTGTTCCTTTCGCTGGGCTTCCAATTCCTCGTCCTCGAGAGTCATGCTAAACGTACTCGACGGGTGGTGTTCGTCACTTCCCATGGGTATTAGGCGCATGGACTCCGAGGAAACACGCCTCACATCAGAGGATGAGTACTGCCGCCGGACTGGTGATCGCCCCAAGCGTGGGCCCGGGCGGTAACTGTGACCAGGACTCGCATCGGATCGTAGTGTTGACGACCCAGTGGATCGGTTGCTAAAAGCGCCAGAGGAACCTCGTCTGACGGGTGACAACGAAGCGGTTCGTTTGATGATTCGGTGTCGAACGGGAGATCTGGAAGAAGCTGCAGAGTTGTTCTCGTGGACTAAGGACCCAGGAGACCCTCGTCGCATCGGGGACAACGAAGTCCTTCGTGGATGGAAGGATTCCCGTACAGGCGACAAGGATGCGCCCCTCGATCCTATCGACTCGGTGTCACCCAATCTTTCTCGTAGCGGTGACCTGGACGAAATGCGTTTCTGAGAGTTGGAAAAGGTTCGAACCGGAGATAGAGATCCGTCTGCCGATCGACTTCCCAGACTCATCGAGCGCGATGACCTCTCGTGCATGGGGGATCTCGATACTATTCGTTTTGGTGAATTTGAAAACTTTCGAGAGCCTGGTGCAGAACGATTGTTTGAATCGGAGCGAATGGAACCAGATGATTTCGGTCCTGTTGGCGTAAAAGGTGGCTCTGGATAGGCACCATTTTCCCCACTCAGTTGCTTCATCGCCCTGCCTTTGTATTTGCCCGGAGAATTGGATGCCCCCCTACCTTTGTATTTTCCAGGAGAATTGGATGTTTCCCTGCCTTTATATTTGCCAGGAGAATTGGATGTTTCCCTCCCTTTGTATTTGCCAGGAGAATCGGGTGTTTCTCTTTCTCGAAGATTCTTCATTCTTCGCCTTCGATCTCGCATTTGGTCCTTGATTTCCTTGATTTCTTCTTCAGTCTCAATGATTAAGCCCTCTTTCTCCTGGTACGTGATTTTCTTCAAACGATATACCACAAATTCACAAATGATTGCAATGACTTCGATCACCCACATAAACACGGCTTCTGCAATATCGTCATCAAAGAACACTGCGAATGTGACCAGGAACCCAAGAGTTGGATTGATCAGATTAAATGGCAATTCGTGTCGAACCACAGGAACAACCTCCAGAAAAATCATGGTAATGTAGACGTAGACAATGACTCTGATAATCAAGTCCCAATTTGTCTTGACGATGGTTGACAAGATGGGAACACCACAACATGTATTCACAGTACGGAAGGTGGACACCGCAACAAGGCCAGCAAGAAAATCACAAAACAGAGAAGCCCATGTGAGTATTCTCATTCGTCGTTCTCGTGAGCCTTCGTTACGATGCGGTGGCAAAATGTACATGTACCGCAGGAATTTCTGTATCTTTGAATCATCTGGAAATGAGTCTGCACGATTGCTGTTGGCCAAATTTCCACCCGGCGGGGCAGCTCTATCAGACACTGGTTTCCGCTCGGACTCCGGATGCAAATGTCTGAAGGAAGGTCTCGCCATTTCAGAGTCATCATCTTCTATCGACGGTGTAGAGTTCTCTGTATCTTTGGATCTGGATTTCTGAATGTGCTCCTCTAACGCCGAACCTAATTCGCTTGTATCGAAAACAGAAAATTGCGCCGAGTCCGGAGTCTTCTCCCCAAACGATAAAACCGAAACTGGAGGTTCCGCGGCAAAGGATAGTGTTGAAGCAGGTTGGCCATAATCCTCTTCATCGTCACTTTCTTGGTGCGACTTGATTGTTTGTAAAGATTGCATTCGATTCTTTGGTCTCTCTGGGCCGTCATTGTGCACACTGGTGGGCATTGTGAGTTGTGAATGTTCACTCGGATTCTCATCCATATCAATGACAGCACCTGTAAAGTCAATCCTTGCCGAGTTTTGATGTTCTATGGCAGAACGACCTTTTGGCGACAACGATTTCCTCGACTTTGGAATCAATGGAAGACTTCTCGCCCCACGCGATGATCCATCTCCATCATTGTCCTGTGAACTTTCGGTGGTCTTTTTTATGGAACTCAATGATCGCTGCAGTTGTTCCCTCTTTTTCCTCAACATCGTGGACAGCGATCCTGGTGACGCTGGCATCTTTTCGACTTGCGACACGTCGGTATTCTCTCTCACTGGGCTCAGAGACCGACTCGCTGGTCGTCGTGTCGTCTTTCTGGATGACGCAAATGATTCGTCATCCTCTCTGGAAGTGGCTCTTCCTTTCCTAACTGGACTCGATGATCTACTTCTCGCTTCTTTCCTGACTGGGGATCTACTTCTTTCAGCCTGTTTATTTCTCTTTTTCAGAACATTCGTGAGTTGTGCTGATTGGTCGCCCTTGAGCGCTTTCGAAACAGTCTTTGCTTCCCGTATCGGGCTCAAGGTTAGACTCCTTCTGATTTCGTTCGTTTTCTTCTGTAGCACACCAGACAATGGTGAAAGTTCCCCTACTTTGACAGCTTTTGATACATTCCTTGGTTTTCGGACTGGACTAGTAGACTCACTCCTTGCCATTGCCTTCATTTTATTCCTCAGAATGGTGGATACCCCAGCGGATTCATTTTCTTCAATCACTTTTGCCAATGAGCCTCTCCGCTGCCTAGTTGGACTCAAGGACTGACTCGAACGAACGGATGATTTTCTACGAGGAAGGGTCCATAGTTCTCCACTTCCATCGGTTACACTGGAAACATGGCTACCTTTTCTGGTTGGACTTAAGGATCGGCTGCTCTCTTCCCTTTTCTTAAGAAACTTTGACAAGGCACCGTCTGATGAAGTTGAAACATTGCTGGCTTTCCTCACTGGACTTGCAGAATGGCTCCTTGAGCTTTTTATCTTCTTTTTCTTAGCTGCCCCTTTTCCCTCGGACGCAACCGACACTTTACTATCGATTCTTGTCGGACTTATGGATCGAGTCCTCCCCCTTCCCTTTCTAGCTTGCGCTACTGTTGATTTTTCTCCCTGACCATTCCCTGTGTTTAGTTTGTTTCCCCCCTGTTGCTTTGGACTAAGCAGATTTGATTGTTTCAGTCGCCTTGTAGATCTCAGAGAGCCTGGTGAATCTGGAAATGGCTGATTCAGAATGTCCTGATTTGGTACAAAATTACCAGCTTTTGGTCGAGCACTTGGCTTCCGTTTTCCAATCACCCGACCTCCTTTTTTGGTAAACTCGGACGAGGACTTGAAGGCTTCCGATGTCTCAGCTTCAGACTCTGTATCAGTTTCCTTTATCGGTCGTTGCTTTTTCTTCTTGCCTGATTTCTTGGTAGTCGTCTTTTCGAGAGGATGAGTTGAAGCTGAAGATGAGTCATTATTATTATCATTATTATTCTGAAGATCAACGAGACTCTCTGTCTTGGATTTCTTCTTTAGCGGTTGCTTCCCCTCAACTACCATTGCATCATCGAGTCTAGAAAATAGCAGCTATAGTATTGTCTTCTGCTTGCAAGTCGTCGATCTTCGTGTATTGTATTGAAAATTCGGGTATAGACGCTCCTGTGTATGCAGTTTTTGCAAGTTGATATGAGAGGGTGTGACACGGCAATGAAATAATTCACCGTACGGTACCTGGTAGTATATATTACAAGTACGGTACGCGATCGGTGGCATATTTATATATCTCTTATTGGACATTTGTGAAAATGATAGAGAAATAGCTATGCGACAGGCCCAAGACATTCGGAATTACGTATTTATCGCGAGGAACGTGACTTTTTAGTTATGCTGGCATAATTTCAATGGGGAGAACCCGTCCAAAAAATACCTTTTGACCGCAGAGGAGGAGAGTCTGTTGTCCTTTGAAAAAGTTTTATTGCTCCCTATATTTTGGTATCTACCCCCGCGCTTACAGCATAATATATCAATCTACAAAGACTTTTTCTTTTTCTTGTTTCCCTTTTTCTTGTTGGTCATGGAGCTTACAAGATAGAGTAGTATGGATACCAGCCACGACAAGATGGCCATAATGACATGGACAATGGCCATTGGAACGCTCCATTGGCTATCAGCAACGTCGGAAGATTCAGATTCCAATACCGACGAATTTTGACCTACTTCCTTCTCGTTGGCAGTCAAAGAATCGGATGAAGTCTTGCCCTTTTTCTTCTTTTTGTTTCGTTTCTTGTTTTTGGAACTACTGCTTGTTGTAGTAGCTGACGAGTTGTTGACCTCTTCCTGAGTAATTGATTTTTTCGCTTGGGACGATGATTCCACCGGTGTCTTCGGCTGAGAACGAGACTGTTGTCTGGGTTTATTTGTTGTTGGTGACTTTTGGGAAACCGCACCAAGTTTTTGGTTGCTGTTTCCACCATTATCATTGTCACCATCCTCAACATCACTATCTTCTTCCTCGCTGCTACTTGCCGCCATCATGGCGCTGAACAAATCTTGCTTTTTCAGTTTATTCTTCTTTTTGGTGACGGTTGTTGGGCCTTTTTTATCGGCTGGTGTGATCCAATTGGTGATTGGCTTTCGCGACGAGGAGGAAGAGGAGGTCGACTGATTATACGAACCAGTCATACTCTTCTTGCCCGAGCGCTTATTATTATTACTACCACCGCCAAATCGTTGTTCAAACTCATTTCGACATTCTTGTAGGCGCCATTCAAAGATTTCATCTTCTTCCAACCACCCCTGACTGGCATACTCCAATTGCTCAATTTCTTGCAACAAGTCATCTCGTTTCGCCACCAATTTACTTTCTTGGACACTCAAGAGTCGTCCACTGTTATTATTGACATCCAGATCCAATGGAATGTTGAGAGCATACACTTGTTTCCAAAGTTTGCCTAATGCTGCATGATGTTGCAACTTGGGCATGGGCACGGGAGTGAAGGATTTCAACATGGCTTTGCGTTCCCGCAACTTGGCCGCATGTTTGTCCGATTTATTCTTGGCGGCGGCAATTCGATGCTCGACTTGTTCCAACAAGAGATTTAGTTCGTATTCGGTTAAATCGCCGACTTCTGCCTGTTGGTGCATTGCCTCTTTGACAAATTCTTGCTTTTCGGTAATTTCTGTCAAGACATTGTCATAGTAGTGTTGCAAATCCGATGGCACTACTTGACCTCTCATGAGCAAATCTTCGACCGGTTCTATGATTTGTTCGACAAAGTCTTGTTGTATCAAGGCAATTAAAGCCTTCTTTTGGGACCATGTCGTGCACTTTGCCTTGACCATATTCTGAAAGACATTGAGACTGGATGCCGCCGCCTTGTATTCCATCGAATTGACAGGAAAAAGTATTGTCGTGTTGTCAGAATACGCTTGACTTTCATCATGATTGTTGTTGTTGTTGTTATTGTTGTTATTGTTGTTGCTGCCGGAAGACGATGATGATACTGCATCCATCTTGGGAAACAGAACAACAGTCTTCAAGTTCTTTCCAGTATCATGCTGGACCTTGTACATACCCTGACATTCCATCACACAGGAGGCTCCCCGATCTTCGACAAAGCCACATTTGTTCTGAAGCGTCGATGTGACAACCTTCATGGCTTGCGCATGATATTTTTGTCGGGATTGCTTTCCAGCTCCTGTCACCAGCGTGATGCGAATCATTTCCTGTCTTGCCGAAAATGGTTGCGATAGCGCATCGGCCACCACCTGTTCAATCGTATCTGGTCCCAATCCTCCAAGGTCAAAGACTTCACTTTCCGTGGCGGATCGAATGGATAATGCCAACCCATGGGTCACTGGTCCCTTATCATTGGTTCCCATGTATGTAGTATGTGTAGTGTTAACTTTATAGATGAGGTTGTGGTAGGATTTCTTTATTGATACGTAGCTATTATTTTAATAATAAACGATCAATAATGAAGAGCATCACTGATTTGAGATTCTCAATCTCGTTTCGATCATGCGAATCAATCATTCAATCGAAGCTTGTGGAAGATATGACCATAGACGGCAACGTCTGTACACGTACGTGTACGTCCTCTCACTGCATAAACATACTTTATCGTGGGTAGAAGTCATTGGATATCGTGTAATATTTCATCACAAAGACAAGAATGCAGTATATATTTCACTCCAAGAACGCTGATGAGCCATACACGGGAGGCACCCAGCCAGCTCAGGGACGTACAGCCTCTGGAGGAAGCACGTTGCCTCCATCGATACCAGCTATTGTGCACGCTGACAGGACCTTGGGGCATATGATGAACCCCAGTGCTGGCGCCGATAGGACCGCTGGTGGTGACTGACTCGAACGCCAAACATAGAAAGCCAAAACTCAGGAGGTCTGTTAGGTGCCAAAAGAGACAACGTTTGGCGAAGAAGTGTCTAGAGTAAGAAACAAATAGGGGAACGTTGCATCTTTGTGTACAGATAGTGGATAGTAGGATCATTTATATTACTTCCTCCAATGTAGTAATGCGTATTCAAGCTCACAAGATAGACAATAGCCGTAACCAAGAATAGATTTCAAGCTGCTGTCTTCTTCTTACATTCTCATGTGGTCTGGACGAAAGCATTTAGAAATGACACTGCGATACCGGTAGGCGGTACTTGTACCATTCAGTACGAATAGGAATAACTTCAGAACGTATACTCTTTCTTCGCGTTTGAAGTCTGTTTTCAACCGACTTTTGCTTTGACTTCTTCGACCATACAAAATCGTATCCAAAACGAAGAATGCAGAACAATCGAAACGCAGCAGAATCTTGCACGGTTGACACGATGAGAGTTTCCAATAGTCTTTGTTTGTGGCTAATCTGTTTTCACCTTCCTAGTTTTTTACAAGGTGCTGTGACTGAGAGAAAGAGTCCTAGCATTCGCCATGGGAAAGTGAATAAGGGAACAGTCCATGTCTTTGTGCTTGCTGGACAATCCAACATGGAAGGTCACGGGGACGTTGATGCCAGGGATCACAAAACCAACACACCAAAGAATGGAACCCTATTGTATCAGCTCCATGATCCAAGGACTCGGGGAGAATTCAAGAAATTATGGGATGACAAGGCAGACACTTGGAGAAATTTGACAGATGTCAAGGTTTGGTTCAATGAATTTGGAATCGAGCATGGCGTCAATGGATCCACCATTCCTGGAATAAACCGAAAGGATTATTTGGCTGGAGACTTGTCTACTGGGTATGGAGCTGGTGGAAATGCTCATGCGATTGGTCCTGAACTGGGATTTGGATTCAATCTCAAGCTTCCAAAAGGCGACAAGGCTCTGATTATCAAGACTGCATGGGGAGGTGAGTGGCTGTACTATAGCATTCTTCGCTTGTTCCTATAGCGTATACGAATTGCTATACTAACAATTTGCCCTCATGGACCGAACATAGGCACAGAACTGGCCTCAAATTGGCGTCCTCCCTTGTCGACTACTACTTTTGACCCCTACTGTGTGTTGCCAAAATGCAATCCATACCAAGTTGGACATCTGTATCAGGTCATGATTGAAGATGTAGAAAGGCTGCTAAAGCCGGGTGTACTAGGCAAGATTTACCCAGATCTGGAGGGTATGACTCCTGATATTGCTGGATTTGGATGGTTTCAGGGGTGGAATGATGGTACGTTTTAGTTCTATTTTGTTATCATCCTGCTAACTCATTATGCAAGTCTTACCTATGTACTTTTTGTCAATTCCATCATAGGTTGCAATGTGAACGCTACAGCGGCATATGAGACAAATATGGTCCATATGATTCAAGATTTGAGGCGTGCCTGGAAGAAACCAAAGTTACCGGCGAGCATTGCAATTTCAGGATTTGGAGGGTGGTTGATTCAAGGGCAGGGAAGGACCCCTCCTGACTGTTGGGATGGACCAAATGCTACCAAGATCCATTGTCACTGTGACGGAGATCGAGATTGTCGAAGAATAGATATTATGCTTTCACAAATTGCGGCCGCAAATTTGACAAGGCATCCAGAATTGGAATGTTGTGTGGAAGCGGTGGAAACCCGCAATTTCTATCGTCCTCCAGAGTATTCTCCTTCGGGACAAGGTTTTCACTTTAATCACAATTCGGAGACTTATTATCTGATTGGAAAGGCAATGGCAGAGAGTATGCATAATATGATGTGGAGTATCGATGGCGACGTTCCTGGTGGACATGACCAGCGTAAGATTGTTGTGCCGTCGTCATCCTCATCAGCTTCGTCGATAGAAGAGCGTGAAGCCTTTACCCTCGACTTGGACTCTAATTACCGAAGGATCGAAGAAAATTAGAACTCGTCAAAATGAAGTAAACTAGATACATGTAGGATGTTCTATTGCCGACGTCGTGCACTGGTTGTCGTTTCTTATTGCGTATTCCTTGGTCCCTAATGATCAAAATAATAATATTGCTGGACGCGTTTTATCTGGATCACATTTGAGTACATGTACGCATCAGTATTACAGATGAGCGATGACTCGAGACATGTCATGCAAAGAGCGCGTGCATGATCGATAATCCGGCCGACAGTTTTACATATGGACACATTACTTTGTACACAAAAAGTACTCGCTGGCTCTCTAATAGGTGGCATGCAGACGCGACTTTTTATTCATTTACCTGGTATTTTGCGGTTCGAGAAAGTGATCACCGCGATTGATGAATGATGCGATCTGATCTGCGTGCGAGAGATGATTATGATTCCATATATTATAGACACGACGACTTACAACACCACCATATTCTTACTGTCTCGCATCTGAAGGTAGTATCATGTCCGAACCAGGCGAAATAACACTGGACAATAGTTTCGATGATGATATGAACGATGAAACAAACCCTACTCAACCGTCCAACAGAATGCTGGCTTCGTCCGCTGCAGAATCTCTGGTTGAAATGGCGGCATACCGAATCGATCTCGAGCCTTCCAAAGTGAAATTTCTTCAGCATATCATGAAAAAAGAACTGATCACGGAAGTCTGGCAGCTTCACTACATGGACTCTGCAAATTGGCGAGAAATGGGTTTTCCAATTGGGTTGGTAGCTTCAATTCGAAGACTGATGCATGAAAAAGACATGACAGAGAGCGGCAGGAAACCTTTCAAAAAAGAATACGACTGTATCAGTGGCTTCAATAATGATGAGCTCAGAAGTCATGTCTTCAAGGGAATGCCAAGCCACACAGCAAATATGGCAGGCTTCAAGACTGATGATGATTATGACGATGGCGAGTCAGTGGCAACTGAGCCTGGAACACCAATTGAAGTTCCCCAGAAGCGTGGTGCTAGTGCCAAGATGAAACGGATATCAGACATCACCCTTTCTGAACGCCTATCTAACCGCCTTCTGATATCACCGTACGGTCCAAAGCAAAAACTTGACAGTTCCAATACCGACAGTCCGCAGACTATCAAGGCGTCATCGTCCATCAAGGACCAACCACCCGTTTCGGCGCCTCGGCGTTCCTCAAAGAAAGGAGTCCATGCAGGCACCCATTCACCAGCACTATCTCCCATAAGAACGAATCAGAATAAAACAGAGGGTCAGGTACCTTGCTTGCGGACAAGCATGCCAGTTCGTCCATTGCGACGTCCAACTATCCATGATAGACCCGATATGAAGTTTGATCTTGACGACCTATCGGACACCGGATCTTTCTCCATGGAAAGTGTGGGGCTGATCATAGCCGAATCCAAAGGACGAGAACAAAAGGTGGGCATTGATGCTAGCATGAGGGTCGTAAACGGAAGTTTCGAGGATATCAGGGACTTGTTTGTTGAAGGTGCAGAGTCTACTATTGACGAGGTAGGTGAAAGCGAAAGCAAGTTTAGTGACGACTCTAAAGATGGGCAGGATCCCTCCATGTCCACCAGAAGCTCGACTCTACACAATAATGGCAGACTACTACAGAATGTATGGAAGTGCTGACATCGACACGGGATGCAATGCTCTTGTTCGTCGATGGTTAGCCCGCGACAGGAACTTTGTTTTGTGCAACCAGCATGCGGCATCAATGTTTGAATTTCGGTATGGTTAACACAACAACGAGGTATGCACTAGACTCCCACAACAGGGATCGAAGCGACGGTTTGCTTGTTCTAGTCAAATGGATAGCTATTGGTTGTCTTGTATACGGTAGGCACGAACTCTCTCAGTGCAATAGCTAAGTTTACCATTTTCCAGCCGTACTGAAGGATATATATTATGGTTACCGTTCACAATCTAGAATAGATTATTTGCACTGTGTACGGAATTGATGACAGGACAAACCTGGGAACTTTTCCAACAAATATGCCCCCGAAGTACCGGTAGAACTGACGATTTATAACAAATATGGAATACAGTATTGTGATGCCGCTCATCTCCGCTAAATTCTCATTTCTCTTTATCCCGATGTATGTTCAGCTAAGGATTGTCAATGAATCCATGGTATTCGTAAAAGAAATTGTCTTATTACTACTGCCGTGCCGGTTATCCGTAATAGTATTTGTAGCGGTATTGTGTGTCGTATTGTTATTATAGTCGTCTCTGCTGGATACGACAAGGTACAGTATATATTCTTCTACCGGTATATCCGGCTATTTTGCAATTCGCCAAACCAAACCGCAAAGAATGTTCTTTGGAACAGATTCGTGCCGGAAAAAAAAGCAGAGAAAACACGAAGCTGGTATCTGTAAAAACAATAAGTAGCTCACTGGAAAGCGAGGATACGTAAAAGGAGCGGGTGTAACATTTGTGACTGTAATTGTGACTGTCCTTACAATCACAGCATCCAAGCACAAGTACGTCTACCAACCAAACGTACCATGCCTTTGATAAGCGAAGCACCACTTGCCCACGACCATTCTTACCACCAAGAGATGAAGGAAAACAGCTCTACCTCCGAATACTCCAGCGAAACCATGCCGTCTTCTGCTCAAGTGCTGGTACAAGCAGCGGCCTATCGAATTGATCTGGATCCATCCAAATTGAGCTTTCTTCTGCATGCCATGAATGAGGAATTGGTAACCGAACTGTGGCAGCTGCAGTATATGGATTTTCCAAGTTGGCGTGAACTGGGATTCCCCGTCGGTTTGATTGCTTCCATTCGAGCTTTGCTGGAAGAGGAAGAATCGTCAGACCACGAGGAGGCTGCTAACAAGAATGGAGCTCATCGAAGGGCTATTGCCAGTGACAATTCTACTACAGAGCTTGCGGTACCGAAGGCAACCTGGCAGCAGGCACGAATGAGAGCATCGGAACAAGACAACCGTGGTATCAAAAAACGATTGTCAGATATTACTCTCTCGGAGCGATTTTCGTTCCGCACGTCCATTATGTCGCCGCCAAGTTCCAAACCCAAGTCTGGCAGCCCTGCCGGGAGTCCGATGTATTTCTCCGTGCAGAGTAAAAGCCAGAAAAGTGAGCCCCGAAGCAATCGAATTTTCATGCCGGTTGCCGACATACCACCCACTTCGCCACCTCGCCGTTCATCCTCAAGAAGTAAGGTTCGTTCACCGATGCAGCCATCGAGTAGAGACCAGCATCAAGAAAAAACGGAGGAGCAACGACGTCGTTCTAGCTTTGAAATGCCCCTACGTCCCTCAAGGAGGCCCACTATCACTGACTTGGAGTCTCTATTCCAAGGCATTGGTGAGAAATACCTTGCGTCCTCCTCGGACAGCGTTGGGGGGTCGATGACCAGCACCAGCGGTGGAACTTCTATTGAAGCATCCCTTGCATTGGAGAGCCTGCTTCGATCAGGGGAGAGCGAGGAAAATAAGGACGTTCGTGAAAAAAGCATGGACACAATCATAACTGGAAACTTGCGTGGTACTGCGGATCAGGATGACCTGGGCTTCCTCTATGCTGAAGACTTCGAAGCATAGTGTAGTAGTGGTCTACTCCCTACTAGCTACTCAGAAGAAGTCTATGATTTGACTGATGAAGCGCTCATTTCGACACCACGGTGATATGCTATCCGGTTATGTACATACAAGGAATACCGAACTAGCAAAATATACTTGTCCTCCTCATCATCTGTCCTCCTAATGCATCACATCCTTAGTTAGCCCTTATCCCTTTTGATTTTCCCTTTTGACTTTCGACTAGGGAGTCAAACTTTTCCACGAACCAATCTTCATTCCCACAGAAAACGATGGAACAAAATCCGGACAAAAATTATCCGCCACACCTTCATTCAGGTCGCGGTAAAAACATGCATGGATTATCTTCGGCATCTGATTTTCGGAATGCACTCTAAAGGAGCGAGAAGAGCACAACACCATAAAAGGGTATCAAGCATATAATAACTCACAACACTACCATTTACTACGAATCTCAAGACAATCTCAAAAAGCTTGAGCTGAATCACATATCACACAAACGCACTACGAAAATATACTACTAACACATTATACAATCATTGTATGATCATGTCACCTCCTGCCAAACGAAGCCTTGTCATATTGTACGGAATCGGAGGACTATCTGATGTTGGCCGTCATGCCATTCTTGCAGCGCTTGAGAAGCCTGAAGTCTCCAAGATTACTGTCATTACAGAACATCCCGAAAAATTGGATGAGAAGAAATGGGAGTCTCATGGCGAGAAGTCGAATCCTTTCAACAACCCTGAGTTTGCACCGAGATTAACCATGGTGAAGGTAGAGGGCTCGTGGAAGAAGCCACAAGACAATTTTGCCACTCACTTTGCTGGTGCTGATGCAGTCATCAGTTGTCTTGGTCACCGACAGCCTGGTATTCAGAATAAGGAACTTCTGAAAAAGGGATTGATTGCATGTGATGGGAATAAGCAGGTCATTCAAGCCATGAAGGAAGCCAAAGTTGAAAGAGCAGTTGTCATTTCTTCCATGGGTTTGAAAGGAGACGATGGTGCTTGGCCACACTGGGCGGCCAAGGTTTTGAAATACATGTTGAAGACGGTTGCTAGAAAGGCCCGAAAGGACTTGGAGGCCATGGAAGCACTCTACCTCGAGTCACCATTAGACTACTTGTTTGTTCGCCCTGTTGGTATCAGCGAAGAACGTGAGCCAGTAGGAACATACTTTGTTCAAGATCCAGGAAACAAAAAGGAGGTAGTTGGCGGTGACACGGCCAAAATTGATGTTGCTCGGTTTATGGTGGAACAAGCCCTAAATCCAACCTTTCACAAGACAAGTAAGGTGGTGGGGTCCGAGCCAGGATCACCAATGTAGACTGCTACCACTGGGTAGATTTCGATTGTCATTAATGCATATACTTGTGAAATATCGATACAATATGGTGTTTTAATAGTTGTAATATCATCATCATACTACTACGCTTATCTATACTCCGGATGGTTCCATCATGGGGACAAATATCTTAGCCATGCAATTTTACCGCTTCATTTCTGACCCGCCACGAAACACACCATATTTCCGAATTTGGATTGAAAGCAAGTATTCAAATCTCGTGGAGAATAGAGTGTCGTAGGCATGTCGTGAGACATCAACAACGTTCCAAAATGATGACCGCTGACGAAATATCCAACGGAGATACGATGTTTTTTTTCCGTCATTTGCAAGAGCACAATCCGTACCGGTACCCACATGCTTCTTTACCATCATCACATGGAGATGAAACCAAAACAAGGCTCTAGAACTCTTCCGTTTCTCTAAGAAGCAATCATCATGGCAATAGAAACGATGAGGACGAGAAGCAAAGCGCACACGTCAGTGAATGATGCCGAAAATACGGCAAATCCATCGATGTCTGAATATTTTGCCAAACTTGGAGAAGGAGGGCCTGACGATCATCTTAGAACTCATGCCCGGAATGGGCCAGCTTCCCACGATGAAGCTACCATTCAATCTGCCCCTACCACATCTGGAGCATCTACAGGCACTCGGAGAAGAAAAAACAACAGATCCTCAAGCTTAAGCGGAGAAGCACAATCAGGTCAACATCACGAGCAGCACGAAGCAAAATCAAACAGACGCCGCCGCAGGAAGTCCGTGCAGAAAAGCTTAGATCTAGCTTTGGGTCATAGCTCGGAGAAGTTTGAAAATTCCATCAGCCATTCCATAGCAGCCTCCATAGCGTCTGCGCCCACGGTGCAACATCATGTCCGGCGTTCTGGACGGCGTTCGGGGCCAGGGTCCAAACGGCATCATGTTAGCTTGTCGCCAAAGAGGAATTCAGAGGGGCAGCCCCGTAGCACAAAAAGAAGTTTGTCACCACACCGGGCTACTGGTGGATCTCGTGCCGTACAAAGAAGTATCTCGCCTACTAATAGACAGGTTTCTCGTGACAATTCTCGTGGTGCTCGGCGAAGATCTCGAGAAAAGTCTCCTGGACAACAGTCCCCATCGAGGTCCTTGCGAGGCGGAAGAAAAATCAATATGCATGATAGCGTCAGTACAAGTGGTGTACAAAGGAGTATTTCGCCTACTAATAGACGGGTTTCTCGCGACAACTCTCGTGGCGCAAGGCGAAGATCTCGAGAAAAGTCTCCTGGACAGCTGTCCCCATCGAGGTCCCTGCGAGGCGGAAGACAAAGCAACCTACATGATAGCGTCAGTACGAGTGGGATGATGTCTCTAGCTAGAAGTGCTGCCACTGAGCCCACTACGCGGAAAGCGAGACATTCGAGATCTCCTCATCGTTTGGGTGCCAGCAAAGCTGATGGAGCCTCGGTCACTTCGCCGGGTACCGCAAGCACACCCAAGTCGCGGTCAATGTCACCCTTAATCAAAGGGCACAGAGGCCCATCAGCATTGGTAAGCCTGCTTGAAGAGAGGAAAGAACCGGAGCAGAGAATTAGAACAAGAGGGCAGCATACACATGATTCTAATCAAAAGCACAAGATCAGCGATCAAGAACGAAAACGACGGCATAGTCATGACAATAGTCGACACGCGGAAGGCGCTGGGAAAATGCCCAAACCACCAAATCTTCCCCAACGAGTTCAGAGTGATATCATCGGGGGTCATGCCAATGACGTCAATCATAAGCACAAGATCAGCAACAAAGAAAAAGTACGAAGGCACAGTCACGACAATAGCTTACACACAAAAGATCATCCGCGATTGCTCAAGCCAACTGCTTCTACGAGAAAAATTATGGATTCGGTGGTTAAAGTTTTGTCCCTGAATCAACAGAGAGCGAGCGTTACATCCATGTTTTCGGAAGACGACTGGGGTGAATCGCCTTCCTTTTCGGAAGCTTTCAAACCTGAGCCTACCGCACCTCCGACCCAACCAACCCAACGGGTTACATCCAAATCCCATCGGATGAAAGTGGAGGAGGTGAGGCGCGATCATCAAAGCGCTGATCATAATAGTGATCGTCGACGTTCCCGATCGGTGGACAGTAGTACTGCACAACTTCATTCCATGACTACTGCCACCAGTTCCGAAAGTGTGATGTCTCGACAAAAATCAGCACGGTCTGGACGTCGCAATGACCCACGTTCTAAATCATTGGATCCAGCAGCTAGTAGAATAGCGGAAGATGGGCCATTCTCATCGTCATCGTCTCCGTTCGCTGTCATGCCTGTGGATAGGGAGCGATTGGCTGGACCTCGCGAAAGGTGGGGAAGGGATGCCTCCTTCAGGTTCTAAATCCTATTTACGCTGATCTATTCATCATTTAGTTGATAGATAGATGAAAATGTAGAATATGTATTATATTTATGAGAGCGAAATTCGAGAAATGTGGTCGAGTGACCACAGAAGGTACATATTTATATGATTGCGGTGATTAAGCTGATGAACATAATCAGGTGGTCATTGTCGGATGCCGATTTGACACTTTCGTTGAAACGCTTACAATGAGAAAGGTTCCCCATCCATAGTATCATCATGTTGCTTTCAGACACTTGGTGGGGTAGGGAGAGGCTCAAGCCGGGCCTTTTTGCTACTGCCAATTTTGCCAGTTGGAGAGAAAAGGGAGTCGTCCACCTCTGAGGACTGACTTTGGGATCGTTTGCGCAACATTGGCATGGGCTTCATCCTCAACGGTGACAATGCCGATTCTGTTTTGGCGCTAGTATTATTCATAATGCCATCAAAACCGTCCATGTCCATGCCCATTCTCATGGATAGTTTGGGCACCGATGCTTTTGTTGCTTCGAGTTTGTCACCCTTATTTGGCGGTGGAGGTGAGAAGAGGAGCTTGTCCACACTGGGTATGCTTGATCGTTTACGGATGACCATTGTTGGTTTCACGTGCATTGGAGATAAAACGTCCAAATTGTTGGTGGAAATGGGTGGTGTGCGTTTGCCAGCAGTTTTAGAAGATCTCTTGTCAGTTTTCGCGACTGCTGAAGATTTGATGTCTGATGAAACGGGTCCACCCATATTCGACTTTTCTTCTTTCTCCTTCACTTTCAGGTCAAACTTGCAGTAAATGGTGGAGTTATCTTCCAAACCTTGTTTCTGAAGGGAGACTTTTTCAGACAGTGGTTCCTTCAGCTGACGATCCTTGCAAACGGGAAGAATCACCTGAAAACCTGAAAGTTCTTTTGCAGCCATCACATCTGCAATGGAATCACCACCCTTCAGTGGTACCTCGCGTGGGCCAATATTGCTGATGATACGAATCTTCATCTCTGTCATTTCTTTTTACAGTACTGGTTGGGATATGTTTGCGGTAGGATCTTTTGATTGATGGTGGTTCCGATGAGCAATGCGAAATATACATGCCGTGGATAGATTCCGATCCGCACTGCTGAAGTGTACGGTGGTGTCGGTACATACTGGTACCACCGGTACGGTTCAATACTGACGATCTGCCTGATCTCGAATCATCATCTTGATTCAAATCCTCCGAAAATTTGCCGTCAGTTTGGCTTTTTCACTCGAGCGCGCTACTTATTGATTCATTCATTCATTCTTCATTCGAACGTGTGTCGGACAATACAAGAGTTGTTCCTTTTCGGACACTAGCGAATTATCATGCATCCGTTTGGAACCTCTCCGCCGGCAGGCTTCTCGATGGAACATGGTGCGACCATTAAATAGTAAAACAAAACTTCTTCGATTCAGACCACAGGGTGGTTAAATGTTTCGAATGGACGCCACTCGATATTTTGATTGGGCCTAATATACTGTCTGTGTGAGAAGAAATTCATCATTGCAACGCATCATCAGCATCATCACAGCTGCACACAATACGAGGCACTTTCCAAAGAGCTTGACAGTCGTTGCATACTGTTCATAGATGATTCAATAGAAGTGAAGAATTCATCATAAGAAGGGAGCATCAATAGCCATACAGGAACAGGCGGTAGTGAAGTAAGGCATTCAGGTAGCTTTTCGGAGAACGACAGTGGTCACCTGAAGTTTTCGAGCTCATCAGATTTATCGTTCATCGAAAATTGACGACGCATCTCTATACTTCCGTGCCTTCAGCCTCTCATCATCACCTTTATCCCTTATTGACGTACTAGTATCATGCATGAACCACTGAATGAGGCGTCAGTGCCTAGTTCGCCACCACTACCAGATAATAACAAGTCATCTGCAACGAAAAGGACTTCCTACGATCATGCGAAAACGAAAAAGCCGGAAACAGAAAGGATAAGTAAATTGAGGAATCGCAGTAACTCTCCAACTGGCGGCGCTATAACTTCACCAAACAACAGCAGTCGGAGATCTCGGTCTATAGCTGTCGACAAGGTCATTAAACATGCCAAGGAGAAAGTTCAGAAGAAACGAATACGGAACAACCATAACAACAGCCTCAACAGCGAAACAATGCTCATGTCATCATCCAACCACACAAATCATACCAATCATACCAATCATACAAATGGAAGTACTATGTCTGCGAGTGCCATTCTAGACAAAAGGAGACCACTCCAACAGGATGCGGAAGGGGGGAAGCTGGGACTTCGGCCGGCTGCCATGACCAGTGGCGCAAACCAGAGTGCGATTGACAGTATACTAGGAATTGCTACAGAGCAACAACAACAGCAACAACAACAACAAAAGAATATTCGAAACAAGCGGGAGAACAGAGCGAGACGCAGCCATCGAAGGGCTGAAACACTACCTACCATTCCATCTCATGGCGGCGAACAGTACAATGATATGGATTCCGACGACGACATTGAAGAAGATTCTCTGAATGATAGGAAACCACCACGCCCAAGGCAACCAAGAAGGTTTAGAACCAGCAAAAAAAAAAGCACAATAGACCGTAACACGCAGTCACTGTCGCCCAATGGTGGACATGCGAAAATACGAGAAAAAAGAGTTCCAAGGGCCGAATCAGTCTCCTCCTTATCAGGGTCGGAAGGTGAAAGTGGGCAACGTTCCCGAGCGCTGCGGCGCCAGCAAATAAAGGCCCAAGAATCACCTACATACAATGAGTCGCCACATGCGATTCGGTCATCATTGAGGAGGAAATATGATTCCCAAAAGCCACTTGAGAAACAGAATGCCGACGGGAATGATGATACTGACATTCCGCCGGCTCCATATCCGCTTCCGCAATTTCAATCACCAACGGCCACGCGAGGGACTGTTTCGCCGCTATCCTCTCCGAGTAATCATGATATTTCCGAAAGCATGAGTCCTCTGACAATGTCCTCCAAACTATCTTTGAAGGGTCCCATTCGAATGCATATTCCATGGGCCAAAGGATCTGACATGGGTGGAGCTAAAAAGGAGCCGCGAAGGGTTGCTGGCGATAAAATCGGTGCTGATGATGAAGCAGAAGACTCGTTTGAGATGGATGTTGTTGGTGAACCAAGCATGGAGTTTAGTCGAATATTAGAGGCCGACAAGAATCCTGTTCGACCTGATAGACTGTCGTCGATTCGGAGTCTGAGCTATAAGGAGCGTCACAAGCGCACTTCGTATCCTCATGAGCTCGATATGTACAAAGGTCATCGATCCCCAAACCAAGCAGACTATATGCCACACCAACCTACCCGACCCAGAGGATCATCAGCAGCGAATATTAGTGCGGGACGAGTATCCATGTTTGAAAATTCGTCGTTGGGTAGCTTTAGCTTGGCTGGATCTTCCAGCGGAAGGGCATCCATGTTTGAAAATTCCGATCCTCATATTCGCGAAGGCGGAGATGCGAGTCCAACTGTGGATAGGGTACCAATGTGTCCCACTCGCCTTTCATCGATGCATTCCATGAAATTTAACCAATCGTCGGGATCGTTCAGCATAGGCACTTTTGATACCATAAAGGACGGGGTTCTGAGACCGGCGGATGGCACTGACGTTCCAAAGGGACCACCGGTAGATGCTACTCCCAAAATAAGAAACAAGCCAAATGTAAAAGAAACCAAGAAAAAGTTAGCAGCACCATTGGACAGTGACGATGACATTGAATCACTGGAAGAATCTGAACGGGGATCATCGGACGAAGAAGAATCGATCCAGTCCTTGTCTCCACCACCAAAAGAAAAACCGAAATCAATCCGGTCTTTGTCGCCGCCACCAAAGGAAAAACGGAAGAAAATAAAATCCCCATTGCAAACGCCAAAAACGGTTGGAGCTACGGCCAAGAAGAGGACTATTTTCCTATCGCCATTGTCAAAGCTAAGCATGCCGAAGTCACCAGCTTCACTAAGAGGTAGACGGACTTTTGGTAGAAAGAAAAATGACGATGGAAAGGATAGTACCCATTCACGTACTGGAAATGTTGAGAAGTTAAAATCATGGCTGCCTATTGCACTCGGAAGCAAGAGTAGTTCCAAACATGAGAAAAAAGAAACAGAGGAAGGCAGCAAACGTTCCAAACGATCTTCACATACGACTAGAAAGCACGGTTCCAAGGATGAGAAAACAGAGAGAGAGGAGGGCAGCAAACGTTCCAAACGATCCTCTCGAACGACAAGAAAGAAAAACGGTTCCAAACATGACAAAACAGAGACAGAGGAGGACAGCAAACGTTCCAAACGATCCTCTCGAACGACAAGAAAGAATGGTACCAAACACGAGAAAACAGAAACAGAGGAGGGCAGCAAACGTTCCCGACGATCCACTCGGACAACTAGACGCTCAGTACAGTTGGACGAAGTCACCAAGGAGCAATCGCCAAAAGAACAGTCCCCGGGCTCACTGGGTAGTCTCAAGAAAGCATTTCAAAATCGGACAGGTAAATCCAAGTCGCCACACGGGGTCAGGGCTGCATCTAAGAAGAATGCTTCCCCAACATAAAAGAAGAAGGAACAAAATGGTGATTCATTATCCTTTTACAAATAATTTTGGCAAGCCATCACGATGGCTTTCAGTAACCACTATGCTGGCTGAATAATCGAACAATGCAGTATTGTCCTTCATATTATCCTACTCGCTTCATCATCGTCAACTAAATCCCACCACTCCTTCGATCCATACTCGGTAGACGCGCGTTTCATGGTTTCCGAAACCTCACTTGGTGACCAATTTGCTCGTTTCAGTATGAATCCAATGACTGTCTTGGCTTGCGTACTATCACCGGTAGTGTCACGTTGGGCAATCTCTACAAGCTCTCTGTACCGCGGCATTTTCGTAGCATGGACACTGTCGGCTCGACCATGCACATTCTGATTCTCGGAGGAAAGATACTCATTGGTTACGTCTTGGCACCAATCTGGGTCTGGGCTGATCGCCAATACACCAGTCCAAGATCCAATCCCTTCATCTAATCGCACCGCAAAATTCCGAGCACTGTCATCCCGAATGTCCCATGTTTGATCTTGCCCATCAGTGTCGTGGGCACTGTCATCGTTAGTTCTGGGCAACAAGAACTCGGTCCAGACATGATCCCAATCCAGCGGAAGACACATTCGAATAGGAATACCCAAATAGGATGCCAGATGCAGACGCAAATCTTCTTGTTCTCCGCACAATCGTCCCCATCCCATTGATGGATTCAACAGCATTTTGGGATGCCCGGATCGGTACCAACGGGAAATTTCACCACAATTCGTACATTTTAACTGAAATATGGTCGTGGAGGAATAGGGCCTCCCTCGAAACCAACCACCCCTCAACCCAATCTCACTTCCATTCGGTTCTACCATGGAAAGACCGAGTTTCTCATTATCTTGGGGTGTACTGGTCGCATCATCTTGGACGGTGACTTGTCCACAATGCTGACATTTGAAGGGTTCATAAGCGGTCATTGGATGTTCTAGAATAAGTTCCCACAATTTCCGTTTGTCTAGACCATGAACGGTTCCAGCATGGTCATTTAGTTCTTCCAAGGTTCTACCAGACAGTTTCACGAGTTGATCCAAGGCATCCTTCCAAGTCTTATTATTGGGTGCAGCTGAGTTATTGTTGTTATGATTGTTGGTGTCATCGCCATATTTTTGGACAAGTGTCTCTTGCAAGTGCTGTGGCAATGTATGTGATACCAGTGCCTCTTCAACTTCTTCTATCGAGTAAAGATTCCGAAATTTTCCAAGGCCTTGAAATACAAGTCGCCTTATGACAGCTTGGGCAAGAACTCTGTTGTGATTATCGTTGTTCTTTAGTAGCATCAGATCAAAACAATGATTGACATCAGCATCAGAAGTGTTCGAGTCATTATTATTGCTGCTGCTGCTATTCATATTCGTGTCATGAATACTTCTACTCTTCAGAATTCGTTTTTCTTCGTTCCACAAGAGAGTATCAATCTCTTTTAGATTCGGAGCTGTCAGGTGCTGAAACTTCTGTTCCAACAAGACCGAGTCTCGTTCGTAGAGAGCTGTCAAGGCCAAGGCAGCCACAGACGAGGTCTTCATTGTGGAAGTACTGTAGCGCTACTGTGTTTCTTTCTTTGAATGTTTTGAATGTGCGGAGTGCATTATTTGGAATCTCAGCAATATTGACTGTTTATATTATATTTTTTGTCATCCTTCAACGCAGCGCATATATATCATAAAATAATAATAATATAATGTGGCGCCAAAAAGATTGACTCGTTCGATCCAGAAAAATGAACATAATGCAACAATAAAATAAAGATGAAAACAAACAATAAACAACCTACAGTATATATTCGGGACAGCAGCAATATATGCTAAATATTGCATTAGTTCAAAGATAAAAGAAGACGAGTGATTTTGAAACCCTTCAGACACGTGTAGATAGATTTGTGAGAGACTTTTTCTCCTCCTCATCCTCTTCGTCGTCACCAAACGACCCTTGTATTTTGGCCATTCGGAGGTAGACTATCAGAGTGAGAACGGAACACGTGAACCAAAAACTAGCGCTGACCACTTCCACAATCTTTTGGGTATCGGTTCGGAGTAGATTGAGACTATTATTTCCGGACCCCCCACCATCGCCCGCCCCAGGTGCGCTACTGCCAGCTGGAGAGCCAGTGAAAAGATATATCCATGCGAGGACCATATCAATAATAGTACCCAGGACGAACAACATATCAGCAAAGTGGAGAGTCTCAATCATAATGTATTTGCTTGCAATTTCCATGAAATATTTATCCCCCGAGTGAGCATAGTACACCTTGACGGCCTCACAAAAGTACATGTGATTGGCCAAAAAGTTGCAATACACACTGATTTGACTCTGCTGTCCATCTAGAACTTCAGCAGTGAGACCAAAAATACCGGCAAATATCAAGAATATGTGAAAACCTCCCATGTAGTTGCAGTATTCGACCAAACCGCAAAGAATGAATATACCAGCCCCAATTGCGTTGTACATCCAAGCATCCGAGGATGCACCAATTTGTGGAAGGTTCATGACGGTTCCGGCCACATAACAAGAACATCCTGCCACGAACAGGAGACCCGCAAGAAGTCTCAACCATGTAGATTCCTTGTCTTCATTCGCGTTTTTGGTCGTGATGGTTAGCCTCTTCCTTGGAGCCGCGTACGACGACATGATGATTCTATTCTCAATTCTGATTTGTGATGTTCTGTGATGTTGTCCTTATGTACTGGGGGGGGGGTACAGTATGATCTCTGCCAGGTATTGATTTATTGATTGATTCCAAGGTTGCAAGAGGGATGGATGGAGGTAAATAAGATGAAGGGCTCTCTCTCAATTGTTTGCGTGCGCTCAATAGCACAAGACAGTCTGGCAAGATCTTTATTGTTTCGGCAACGTGAACCCAAATAGTGAACCTTGAATCAATGCAGTTTCTTCAAAATTTCAATCCTCCTTTGATTCGTCCGACCTCGGACACCGGACGAACAACTTATTTATTCTCATGATCATCGAATCAGAGACCACCAAACGAGGATTCGAAGGAGTCAATCGTATTAAAAACACGGCAAATTGGCGATCTCCACCCGTAGCGGTTTTCACTCCACACCGCCTCGTCAACGCAACATCTCACAATTTCCATTATGAACCTCTTTGAATCAACTAATACAACAACAACAATCATGACCAACTACATCACTACCTTTGTCAATCAAGAAAGCTTGAAAAGCATCAGCTTTCCCAAGTTACCTCGAATGAGTGCCATCACTCAACAACAACAACAACAACAACAACAACAACCAGTTCGAGAAACCATCATTACCGGTTTTGTTTGTGCAGTCGCAATCGTGTTACTTCGGTACATGGTACTCGACACGTACCGAACCTATCAGAGACTTTGTAGGCAATGGAACAGACGACATCCTCCTATTTCCATCCTTCGTCGTCCAGAAGGCGGGTCTCGCAAGAAAAACCGAAGTTGGTTGGGTGTGTTCATCCGAAAACCAAATCGTGTCCGTTTCGCCAAAATCTTTCGTCGAACCTTTGTCCCAAACGAGCAGGAGCTACAATCTCGCAGGGAATGCTGGGGTCTGATTCAATGGCGCATTCAACTGCACGACGAAGTAATTCCAGAGATAGAGAACACAGTGAGATTCGTTCCACATACTCCTGTGTCTATTCTTCGTCCTTCAAGAAAATATTGGGGATCACCCAGACCAACCTCTTCAAGCCGAGTCCAATTCGCCCCTAAGACTCGAAGGAGAAACTTCATTCCCGATGAGCAAGATCTTCAGTCCCGAAGGCAGCTAATTCGTCAAATTGACCGCAAGATCAAGAGACGGAATGCCCGACGCTTGATGATCGATTTCAAACCTACCGTGCTTGCCACCATTATCGAAGATCCAGCAGAAGAAGGTTTGAGTGACATTGACTCGTCTTTGGATACTGGATTGATTGATGGTGAAGTCAACTCTGAAATCATTGCAACTGCGCTCAAGAATCACCGACAAATGCTTCCAATGGTCCTTCATGACATGCTCTCCAATATTCCAGTACCAATGGATTTGGATGACGACGACGACAACGACGACGAGCCCTGCATGGAAGAACAAGCACCATTGTCACTCAAGCGAACCGCAACTTCCTGCCTTATTTCATCCAGACCCACCAAGCGTCGCAAAATAAATTCATCATCTACGGTTCCAACTTGCGCTGCAACATGGGCCAAACGAACCAACGAACTCTTCACTCCTTTGCTACCTATCATTATCGAAAATCCAGAAGAAGACGACGACGAGAGCCACATTGACTCGTCGTTGGATGCTGGACTCAACGATGACATCGTCAATGAACGATCGACTCGTATTGCCAAGGCTGACGCTAATTGGGTCAAGAAGGCCGAGGAGATCTTGGCCGGGAAGGCGAATTTGAACAAGATGACCAAGGCCGAGAGAGCCAGATGGGCAAAAAAGGCAAGGGCCAGAAGAAGCAAGGGCCAGAAGGAGGAAATGTCTGAAAAGAAGATCGATTTTGAACCAACCCTTCTTGTCATTATCGAAGATCCAAAGGAGGAGGAAGAAGAAGTCGACAACGTGGACGAGAAGAAGGAATTCAAACCTTCCCTTCTTGCCATCATCGAAGATCCAGAGGGAGAAGACTTGAGTACCATTGACGAGTCGCCTTTGGATGCTGGATTGATTAATGACGACTTCGATTCTTTGGAGGATGGTAGCGATGGCGAGATTTTTGCAGCACCAATCGAGCAATCTGACAACGCACCTACTCATGATATTCCTTCTGATGAAATGGGATCTGGATGGACCGAATCTGGAAAACGCTACAGTCGACGACTGCAGCTCAAGCTTTCGTCAGATAAGAAGGATTCTTTTAATGAAGCTTTGGGATCTGGCATGACGGAAAAAGGACGACGATACAGTCGCCGAGTGGTAAATCGAGGAAAAGGTGCCAATTAAAGCACATTCTTGCTACGACTTTGAAAGAGATGAAGTATGATAATAGTGTGCGACAACACATGAACAACCTATCAAAGAGTTTTACCTGGAAATTCACCCCATCAATTGCATTTACTTTCTTAACCATGATCTCACTTTTTTTTCTTTTTCCTTTTAGGACATTTTGGAGAGTCTAAATTTTCGCATTTATTTTATTGTCACATTTCCGAGGGATCCTTCCGAAGGCTAGTGTTTGCCTTTGTGGTTTCTAGTGGATTGGTCACCCACTAGGCTGCACCGGCGACGCGAAACCAGACGATTTCATGGCTTGCTGCGACTGGGTGCTTCCCTCCAGTCTTGTTTGGCCACCTAAAACGAATCGTTTGGGTGGGACGACAGGGGTGGGATGGGCAGGCCGAGGCTCGTAAGCGCGTCCTGATCAGCAAGATCCCAGATAAGTGGTCCCTTTAGGATTTGGGACTGACGTACCTACTTCAAGAACAAGATCATCGATTTGAGATTACTATTTCCAAAGGATTGAAAGGCAAAGCGGAAGCCTCGCTTGGGATATCAGTGTCATGTGATCCATCACCCTGCTCAAATATGGGGAGCAAGTGATATCCGTCAGACATGTGAACAGCCGTTGTTGCCAATAATAATAATTTTTATTGCAATACTCGGTGGTGCATGCAGTATCGCGATGATGGCACTGGACTGAACATCCCAACAAAGGGGCGGCGGCGTCTTACACCATTTTAAACTAATTACTACTATAATTGTAGTACAGTACCAGATTGGCATGTCTTATTGTCATATTTATTCAAACTGTGGTCTTTGATTATCTATTACAGCGCTAGTACTTTAGAATGAACCAGAGGCAGCTTCATATTAGTTTTTGTACCATAAAATGTTGCAGCACAATAGTTTCGACTTTTTGGTACACGTGTACACGTAAATATGGCGTGAAACAGCATTCTCCAACAAACAAATGTCTGAAACTATATAAAAAACGCCATGAATGTGGCCTTGTACTGCCTTCGTCCGTCAAATAATAATTTGTCGTTCGAACGAGATATCATACACGTACGAATAGTACATATTACACGTACACGTACCGGTAAACATACTCGTGTGTGCGTACGTGTACATTATAGGTGGACCCCAACGTGATCTACGAGTTGTTGAATATTAGTATGTGTCGGTATCTTGACGAAAGGTGATCGTATTGTAACAAAGAGAAGTAAATAAAATTAAAGTCGTATTAGGCCTTCATTGGCCCGCAACAAAAAGTAATCGAGCTCTGCCTCGTCCTCGTCCCCCCACCGTCTCCTCCAAGAGCATAGGCTTGTGATCGCAAGCTCCAGGCGCCAAGTTGTCGCATTACATGGGGACTCTCTCCTTAATTTACACAAGCCAGCCATGTTTGCTGCTCCTACCTCTTGATTGCCACCTCTTGCTATAATCACAAGGAAAATTGAATTATTGTTGCTGTGCCGCCAACACCATGATGATGCCTCAGACAACTTCGGACAGGTTGGTGTTATCCTTTTCGTCGCCGACTTCCTCTCGCCCATTCGCCGACGTTTCTGCTCTGGCCATTCGAATGTAGACCATCAGAGTTAGAATGGAACAAATGAACCAAAGACTGGCGCTGGCCAACTCAGCGTTCTTTTGATCATCGGTTCGGAGTAGATTAAGACTGCCTCCAGATCCGCCCGTGCTGCTACTGCTTGCAATTGCTCCTCCACTATTGGGAGTACCGGTGAAAAGATAAATCCATGCCAGAATTATATCAATCACAGTACCCGAGAGGAACAAGATATCAGCATACCGGAGAGTCTTGATCATGATGATTTTGTTGGCAACTGCCTGAGCGTAGAAGTCTCCCGAATGAGCAATGTAGAGCTTGACTGCCTCACAGAAGTACATGTGATTGGCCAAAAAGTTGAAATGAACGCTGACAGGATTACCGTGTCCATCCAAGATTTCAGCCGTGAGACCAAAGATACCAGCAAAGATCAAGAAGACGTGAAACCCTCCCATGTAGTTGAAATATTCGACCAGACCGCACATAGTGAATACGCCAGCCCCGATTGCGTTATACATCCAAGCATTCGTGGCGTTGTTAGATGGAAGGTTCAAGGTGGTTCCAATCACGTAAAAAGAACAACCAAAGACGAACAAGATACCAGAAACAATCGTCAGCTTTGTAGATGCTTTCTCTTCATTGGAGTTTCTGACTTGGGATTTCACTTGAGACACAACCGACGCCATGATTCAATTCTATGCTGTTTTGTTCTGTTTTGTCTTGTTGGCGAGAGGTTGGTAGGTCCGATCACCGATGTATTGAGATGATTTCAAAAAGAAAAATATCTGATCAAAGTCATTGCGTGAGAAAAAAAGGACGAATAGATCTGAAAATAACCCCAACGGATACGGCATTTTCCTACTGTCCCCACGTGAGTAAAATCGAATCGTCTTCTGTTGATTCGTCCGACTGCGGTGAGAACGGTTTCCGATTCACTTTTGATCAGACAAAATAGAAGCAAGATCGACAGTCAAAGCAAGCTTTGCAATTGCATCGCTTTCTGGATGAAAAGAAATAAAGCAACAATGATCACAACTATACATACTGGCAACGGAGAAAGTCCTTTGATATAAATCCTCTGTAGTATGCACCGCAGATGTATCGTATTAGCTAGGTATTATGACGTCGTCACAGAAAAACAACATCTTCTGTTTCGCAAACTTCAGGTGTAAGCCAAAGTTTTCCACCACTTGGAGACTGATTCTTTCATTAGTTTACACCAGTTGTGTTTCGCTTATCGTGCCGCTTGGTTGCCCCCTCAACTGTATAGCAGTGTCGTCATGGTCCATCCATTTCCGCTTTCCTTATTTGATGCATTCCTTATCGGTTCAATAATTCATTCTCGTCGTTCATTTCATTTCGTTTTGTTTTGTTCTCCCAAGGGCCGCCGTTTTCGTCGCCTTCCCTTGTATGGCCCTCTTGATATCAGGTCTTCAATGTGATGATCCAAGTGCTGTCGATAAAACAAGGCCGCCTTGGTTTTGTACCTCATGAACGAAATATTGTCGTGGGACAATTGGGGTACCAAAAACTTGTCCGATGTGGGTAGCAAAGAATGCCGATCAAAAAAGGTTTCCAGCTGTCGATTTCCTCCTTCCAGCATCTTGACAATCTCGTCATGATTCCAATGGTCCATGGTGATACTTCGTACTTTGGAATTGTTGACGCCCAAAGATCGATGTTGACCACTGCAATTGATGCAGACGAGTGCGCCATAGTTCACTGCGGCCCATTCTGGGTTTTGTATTCCACAATCCACGCATTTGAGATTACCGTCCATATCCAATAAGAGAGCTTTGCAAGCATGGGGAAAGGAAGGATAGGAATCAGGATTGTTGCGGAGCTCTTCCAATTCCGCGCATGCAATATCTACCAGTGAAATGGCATCCGCGGATTGGGGAGAAACTGGTTTTGCAATTGGGCCCATGTTTCTTGTATAATATCTGCGTATCAGAAGGTGTTGCGTCGTCAATCTTAGCTTTTGATGATAGATGCTGCCGCTCTCAATCTGGGTCAACAGCTTCCGGTTTTTAATGGTTCGCCTTCAAGTTCAAAGTTGACAGGTGCGTACCGGTACTTTGGAGACTTCAGATCGGTTATGGTCTCTGTAGATTATATCCAATCCAACGCGACGGAAGGCAATCCGATCAGATCTTGACTATCTGAATCAATAATGGTAATGATAACAATGATTCGGAGTGGCTAGGACCAAATTCACAGTCGAAACGGGATTCTTAGCCAGAATTCAGGAGAATTCAGGAGACTGCTGCGGTATTTTCTTATATTTTTGCACCAATTATTTTCTCGTCAATTTCATTATCCTCTTTCAGGTCACGATGAAACTTGAAGCTGGTGTAAGAGAGAAGTAACTACAAAGGTCGTCTGGATTGCGGATGGTGTCGTTACTGAAGTTTCTGGTTTCTCCGTCCGTGTCAGAACCGGGAGAGTATGACTTGCTTTCGAAAAAAATTTCACGGCAAACGATGGTCTCATTCCGGTCGTGGAGTGTCACACATTTTCGGCGGTGCGCGGAAGATGGCAAGACTCACTCACTCACTCAAATTATCACTCTCTTCCCCCATATCTCCAATGTTCCATCACCTATTATTTTGTAAAATAAGAACTCTAATAATCTACGACCAGACCAGAATATGCTACGCTCGCCAGTACAGTACAGTACATCATCATTATAATAATAGTCCAGATTACAATATGTATATACGTTACACATAAAGCGGAATTCGAATCAGACTGTCTAGCCATGGATCCACAATGGCCGTGGACAAGAAGAAAAAGGCAACGCCCAAAAAGATGGAAATGGGCAGTGCTGGAAGGGCCTTGCCATATACTGACAGCAGTAATAAAGTGATACACAATCCCACCAGAATGACAAGCATGCACATGGCAAAGGAAGTAAAGCCATTCATGGCTGCTTTGGAGACCAACACGGAATAAAAAATGAAATCTCCCAACCCGAGCTTGATCGTATTGTCTTCAATTGCCGTAGACGTTCGTCTGGTCTCTCCTTTCTGAAATACTTTACCGGAAGCATCATCAATGACAAACTCACGCATCAGTTCGCCGTTCCGATTGTAGACATTCCACCAGCGGCGGCCACCATCATCTTCTGTGGTTGGAGATGGATCAATCCAGCCACCACGATGGGGGTAGACAACCTTGACAACAGCTTTCAATTGTCGCGGCGTCAGATCCTTGCGCTCTCGTAGTTCTAATCCAGAGTAAGATTCAGGAATTTCTTGGTCGTCTGTATTCTGGTAATCCCCTCCCTTTTTGGAGGCTCTGGCAAAAAGAGACTTGTGTTCCTTGGGACGAAGGACCCCCTCTTCATCAATAATTTGTAGTTTGTATACCATGGCAAGTGATACTGGAACTTTTCCATATCGTACTTCTTCGTGGTGATGAATCGATCTACTTGGTCGTTCCTCGCTGGACCGCTTGCTTGCCCGAGCCGCTGGTTGTGGAGGAAGCATAGTGTTGGAATCATCGGCTAATGATCTCGTCCCAACATTGCTGCTGCGATTGGCTTCCGTCGCAGGCATCTTTCGTTCATCATTATCATCGTCACTGCTGCTGCTATTATTTGCAGTCACAGTTCCGTCTTGTTGTGGAGGCTGTTCCTCCGGCTGACTGGCTCGAGATGCTTTCGCATTCGAAGTTTGATTCCTACTGGGACGTTGGACATTATTGGGCAAGGCTGCTTCGTACAACAAACCTGGAATGGCTGGAGCGTCCGCTTCCGACATCAATTCTGCCAATTTGCGCAATGGACCACAAGGAGTTAGCACTGCAAACAAATCGTACAAGGCCAAGGCGACCAACAAAGTCCATGCGGTCCAATTTCCAAAAAAGGAGAGTTGCCATGCCAGTACCACTGATGTGCATATCAAGTACCCCTGCGTGACAAAGGTCGGAATACCTTTGCCGTAAAAGATGGAAAGTGTTCCAACAATGGCAAAGTTGTACATGATGAAAATCAAAGACGGCCAATCGACTGGAATGTCATACTTTTGAATGGCAATCAAGATAATATTCGTAGTGAAATATCCGAGCAGCATCGTGGTCACTAGAATCATGTATCCATAAAAGAATTTCATGCAACGAAACTTGTAGAGCAGGACAACCACAAAGGTCATGGCACAAATGACAGCAATGATAATGAGTGTATTGCCAATGCTTGCCAAAAAGTTCTGGTTCGAGTTGCCCTCTTGCAACTCAAAGACTTCGTAAGATTGGGAAAGAGCTGCTTCACCGGCCGCTCGTGTGGCATCCGTATTGATGTAAACTACCACCAGCGCTGACAAGATCATGCAGATGCAAACGGGAGCGAACACCGCATGAAAGGAGGCAAAACAAAACATGTATTTGGACAACTCATCATCTTCATCTTCAGGAGTAGTGGGAGTATTGTTTGCCGTATCGTTGTTGCTACTGCTGTTTTGACTGTTTACATTGTTTCGATTACTCGGATCTTCGGCATCTTCCGATATACTCGCTCGCTTTCGATCTGATTTTTCCTCACCAAGAGCTTGTCGTTGTGCGGATGAGTTTATTGTTTCTTCAGGACGACGAGTCGCGGTTTCAGAAGTGGGAGCTTCCTTTTGCTCTTTGTCAAAGTCTGCCTTCCATTCCATGTTGTTTTGGATGTGTATTCTAGGATATTTGTTACTGAAGTTGCTGTGCGGTTGCTTGTAGCTTGTAGATGTCCTCTTGGACATCGTGTTGGTTCTCTGTTTGATGAAGATTATTATTGTATGTGTATCATTTTCCTTTCGTGTTTTGAATGCCTACAAACCGTTATACTAGCGTTATAGTAACAGCTACTGTAGTACCTCATTTGTTGTCCCTTCCGTAGCTACCGGTACGAGTATCCTCTTGCTTGAACACGTACACGTACACGTAGTGTACACGTACTACTGTATTAACACCGCCACAGCTAGAGATATTTTTTATGCACGTTATTTTTCATATTTGCTTCAAATATCACGTGAATCACCAATTATTTTATTGGTGAGAATAGCGTGGTAAACCATTGTGTACTTTTAGAAAAACACATTCAAAATCTCAGTACAATGGAACCGACGGACAAGTACATGTACGCATGTACCCCCAAAAGCTGTTGCAATAATAGAAAAGTATACAGGGAAAGAATCCAGGGAATCTATTAGCTATACTGTTTGCTGAACTAGAAGCTTAGATTTGGACTGCAGCAACAACCACAACCAGAGAGGTTAATACTGTACTTTATAAGACAGCGCAATAGAACCTGTAGGTGGCCAACGCCATTCAGAGTATAGCACGAAATAGTCGAATGGAAGTTGGCCTCCTACCGACTATTAAATTCCTCAGTATTTCGGAGTAGCCGACCAATAGCTTGATGTTTCGTCTGTTGAGCTCATGTCGCTAATATTTTAGGGGGTCGTCGGCCCCTCGCGTCGTCATTCCTCAATGGATATGTCTGCCATCATGATAGAGTACCATGTTCAGTACCGCATCATCTTTCAATCGAGGCTTGTCATCATCGGATGTTCTATCTCTAGTTACCAATACGTATGCACTACAAGACTTGTCATCATGGGATATTTCGTCTTTCGACTCTTACTCCATGATAGTTTTCAAAAATCGGCTTTGTGTACCAATAAAAATTACATTTTCTGTCCACATACCGACGGTATCATATTCACAGTAATGTACTGCAACACCGTCAGAAACCGTTATGTAGGTAGCCAAGGGTACTAAAGGTACAATTAGTCTCTTAGCCTGTGAATCAGTCATTTCGAAACAACCAAATACTTAAGGGGAAGTTCACAATGACCCTGACAACCCACGTGGTATTTTGAAGCGTCATTTTGTGAGCGGCAAGTCTGCACAGAGCAGTTTAGTTCTGAATTGCGAAAGCACCATAATGTACATTGCCTTGAGTTGAAGACGACTTATCATGAGTGAAGAAGTCGAGAAGCAGCGCTCCCGTAGAGGAAGCAAATCAACCAGAGCAAACGGAGAACCAAAGCATCGATCTAGCAGGCACCATCGATCATCCTCTCGAGACTCACATGATGATGATATACTAGGTGGCTCGGAACGCAAATCATCGGGATCGAAGCCTGAGCGAAGGCGATCCAAGGACGATGATGACATCGGCGGCTCGAGAAAACGATCCTCTGGTCGCCCTTCTCGACGCAAGTCCAGAGACTCTCATGATGATGAGCTTGGTGGATCTTTAGCAAATTCTCAACCACCTGAAAAGAGAAAGTCAACAGATTCTGATAATGTGATTGGTAAATCAGACCGACGCTCTTCTGAACGCCCTTCTCGACGAAAGTCCAGAGACTCTCATGGCGATGAGCTTGGTGGATCTTCCGGGAATGCCCAACCACCTGGAAAGAGAAAATCAAAAGATTCTAATGATAATGTGATCGGTAGTAGATCAGACCGACGCTCTTATGAACGCCCTTCTCGACGAAAGTCCAGAGACTCTCACGACGAACGATCTTCTGTGAACGGTAGCTCAACATCCCAAGACTCGAATGATTCTGGGTCTGCTAAAACAGAGGATAAAAAAGCCAAGGCGAAATCTCGAAGAATGGCTTCTATCCCAGCAATGCCTGGAGCATTTGAGGCGAAGTCGACGGAGGACAAAGCGGTTCGACGCAAGAGAGATGCTGCATACAAAGGCAGAGAAGCCGGCGACAACGATAGAGAATCCTCAGACAGAGAAGCGAAGAATCGAGCTCGACGACAGCCTGGAGAAACTAAGCCAGGCTCTTCTATAGAAATCATGGATCGACGAGCCAAGGACCAGGCTTGGCGATCTGTCGGAAGTGATATACGACCTGGAGCCTCTTCTCACGAAAGTATGGATCGCACAGTCAAGGATCAGGCCAAGCGATCCGTAGGTGGTGCTGTACGACCTGGAGCTAGCAGTGAAACTCGGGGCAGCCGAGAAGCGAAATCTAAAAGAGATACTTCCAGGCAGTCGACTGAGGCGCACGAGGACGAGATCAGTCTTCCACCAGCAAGCAAGATAGGATGGACTGGAGACGTCGAGGCAGTAGAGGCTATCGCTGTTGACGAAATGGAAGCTACCATTCCGTCTTCTCCTCAGGAAGTAAGAGAGGAAGCACCAAACGAAACGGAAGAGGAAGACGGTAGAGCGACTGCTAGACGTGAGAAGAAAAGTCGAAAGTATAAATATATGCTCGCTGCTTTTGTTGTGTTCGCAATTTTTGCAGGAGTATTAGTATGGCTGTTGGTGTTACGAGACTCGAGCGAACCTGATGGTGTTTCTATATCTTGGATATTTGCCCCACCTACAACAGAAGATTGTCTCGCAATCTCTCAAGGAGTGGAAACCGCAGACCAAATGGGAGCGACAGTCAAATACTTTGGAGTGGAAATGGATTTTGCAGTGGCACCTAACGTCGACCTTGATTTCCTTGAAAGCGAGCTTCAAATGCGAATCCAGCTAGATGTCCTGCCACTCGTTGCCGGATGCGATAAAGAAGGTTCAATCTCGACTGAAAACGACAGTTTCATTGTTGAGAACAGTGTGCTCAACTCGATATCCATTGGCGACCTTGCAACCTGCAGCTCGAATTCAGAAGGGGTCTGTTCGTTTGTCTATTTGCAGCTGGATCTATTTTCGAAAGATGCCAATGTGCAGAGTGCAGTATTGTTGGCCCTGATCTCAGATGTATTTCAAGACGAAGGACTATTGGAACTCCTGAATTTATTATCGCCTGTGGAAGGAATTGACTATATTACAGCGTATGAAATTGTCCTTTCTGGTGGACCGAGTTCAAGTCCATCCATCCAAGAAGACGGCAGCCCTCCAATTGACAACGGCTCGCCATCCCAAGAAACTTGTGATGCAATTGCGAACGGCACCCCTGTCTCAGGACGAGAGGATCTAGTGGTCCAAGAGTACGATATCTTGATGGATGTCGTGTTGGATTCCGAGACTGAAGAATTGTCACCCCTTACCACAGAACTGGACGAAAAGATCCAGCGCTTCCTGCTGCCTTCTCTAGTGGGTTGCGAAACAAAACAGCGCCGGCGTCTACAGATTGAAAGTTTTGTTGTCAACGCATTGGTCGATTCTGAAGGTAATGTCGGTGGTTCTTGTTTGCCTGATTCGGAGACTCCTTGCCATCGCTATGTCATCCATCTTGACATCTACGTCCAACGCACTGTCTCCTCTGCCGATTTTTCCCAAGACATTTTGGAAAAGTTCCGTGAAGCACCGTTGGTAGAGCGATTGGGCTTGCTACCACCCTTTCAGAACATAACCGTTGTGGATATTGCCTCCGATGCTGCTTCTTTCAGTCCATCCAGTAAGTACTACAACCGTAAAAGATACGCAGCACCTCTTTTCGCCGTGCAGAGAGTATCTTACTATTTCTTCTATGGCGCCTCCATCGACAGTCCCACCATCAGCGCCGCCATCGATAAATCCAACAACTTCACCAGTCACATACCCAACTACCGATGTCCCCACAAAAACACCGACAACGGCGCCGTCGTTTAATCCAACGAAAGCTCCTGTTGCATTCCCGACAACTGCAGCCCCTACAGCATTGCCGACGAAGTTTCCAACACGAGGCCCTACCAGTGGACCGACTCCCGTCCCATCGCTACAACCTATAGTTGGTCCAACGTTGGAACCATCACCTTCGCCATCACTTGAGCCCAGTGGTTCGCCGAGTGTATCACCTTCGGCCTATCCATCATCGAAGCCCTCTGCTGAGCCGACGACTACAGCTTCATCATGGCCCTCTGTGCCACCATCATTCCAACCTACCCCATCGCCACCTTCATCGCAGCCTTCCACGTCACCTTCGACTCAACCTTCCTCGTCGACAACCAATTTTCAATGCTTCGAAACCAGCAGCGATCTTTCGAATGAGGTTGGCAACTGGCTTACGTCCTCTGAGCTGAAGGCATCGGTCGAAGCCCAGTATGGGCCGATTGGAGACTGGTGCTTCAGTGCAGGTGTCACCAGCATGGCTAGGCTCTTCGAGGGTCAATCAACGTTCAACGAAGACATTTCAAAGTGGGATGTCTCTTCTGTTACTAACATGGAGTACCTCTTCTACAGAGCAACGTCCTTCAATCAAGACTTGTCATTATGGGATGTTTCTTCTGTTACAAATATGCTTGCCATGTTCACCAGTTTAGAATCATTCAATCAAGACTTGTCATCCTGGAATGTTTCTTCTGTCACAAACATGGACGTCATGTTCCGAGATACACCCTTCAATCAAGACTTGTCATCATGGGACGTTTCTTCTGTCACAACTATGTCAGCCATGTTCGCGCAAACACCGTTCAATGGAGACATCTCATCTTGGGATGTTTCTTCTGTCGATAATATGTTTTCAATGTTCCAAGACGCATCATCCTTCAATCAAGACTTGTCATCTTGGGACATTTCTTCTGTCACAAGTATGCAGCGGATGTTTCAAAGAGCAACATCGTTCAATCAAGACATATCATCATGGGATGTGTCCTCAGTTGCAAGGATGCAATTCATTTTCAATGGCGCATCATCCTTCAATCAGAATCTTTGTGCATGGGGATCGCGTCTTTCAAGCAGTGTCCCTGTGATGAATTCATTTTTAAACACCAACAGTTGCCCTTCAACATCAAGTGCGCCAGACCTCTTTGCGAACCCACCCGGCCCATTTTGCCACATTTGTTGAACTGAATAACCAAAAGTATTTTCCTTTTACAACCATTGTCTTGTCTACTTATATTTGTGAAATGCACCGCAGTTACGTTATTGCGGATTTACTAGAATTCAAAAATAAAAAGACAGCACAGTCGGGGGTTTACCGTCCGTGGCCGCCAAACATGACTAATCTTTGAATGGAGGTTATTGTTGTGGTTCGGCCTCCGTCAATGATGCTTTATAAAAGTGCAACTGACAAAGTCATGGGTTCACAGATATATTTCCCACCCTTTCATATCTTTGACTGCTTCGACCAGAGTCCGTTCCATGCGGCGCCGGAATTCAAAAGTGACATGATGTGCACATAACCCATCACCCATCAACTCAAAATGCGATCCCGCATCACATCGCTCTTATTTTGCATATGTATTCATCATCACTATCCTCCTGATGTGCAAAAGATTTGTCATGTTGGTCTTAACGTGTCTGGCTCGACAAGGCAAGGGGTTCCAAGCAGCACTTTCTTCTCCACTATTTCAATGTAAGACTAGACAGCAGCATTGCATCATGAGGATATCCAGAAGAATAGATCCACTTCACCAGCGACCACATCCCAAAAGATTGCATCAGATATCATCCGGCTGTTTCTCTTCTTCACTCTCCATGCTAACTGGTTCTCAGATGAATGCTATAATAGAAAGTAATCCTCGAAGAAATCATTTTTCGACACTGACAAAGACACGGATATGGAGAATGAGAAAAAGTGATTTACAAATGGAATGTTCCTTCCGTGGATTGCCCACCAAAGGAGATCGCAGTATTTTGATATCACGATTGATGAAAACACTCGACGATGACAATGACGTAAAGCCAAAGGGTCATGCGCATTTGCAAAATCTGGATCCCTCGGATACTTCTGTGCTTCGTGTCAAGGGGCACACAACTCCAAACTCCGAGGGGGTTGGCGTAGGGCTGGTGCTATACCATTCCGAGACCAACGAGGAACTTTGGTCTGGAAGGATCTACTGTCCTGGCGACAGAGCTGGCTTTGAAGCCGAATATTCTGCAATCATCATGGGTCTTGACTTTTGCAAGTCCTGTGGCATACAAAATCTTGTGCTTCAGTCGACGAACAATGCGATTGTCTTTCAGATCAACGGAATTTACAAGGTCAGCAAACAGTCCTTGAAGCCATTGCTAGAAATGGAAAAGGAACATGAGGAAGAATTCGATTCCTTTTCCGTGGCGGCAATACCCAATAGCGAAAACACCGTTGCTTCCGAGCTGGCAACCAAGGCGTTGTCGACTCGAAGATCAGCCGACACTCCCAAATTTTGGAAATTCAACGATCCAATTTTGACATTGTCGTCTGATGTGGTCGATGCTGACGTGATGGATGTCGATACTATCGCGGGTGAAGAAATCGACTTGGACAACGACTATACGGGTATACCACAACCTGCAGAAATAGATCCGTCCAGAGTCTACTTGCTTCGATTCGATGGTGGCTCGAGGGGAAATCCTGGAGTTGCAGGGTACGTGACAAGAAGGTGTCTTGTTCTTTAAATGCCTATATTTATAGCTTTCCTAGTTCTAACATTATTCAATCAACACAGTGCGGGAATGGTGATATATGATGATCAGGGGAACGAAATATGGAATGGATGGAAATTTCATTCCGAATCGGCTACCAACAATGTTGCAGAGTATTCAGGTCTTCTTTGGGGATTGAAATGTGCTTGTTCGTCTCTTGGCATTACACAGTTGATTGCGGAAGGAGACTCCCAACTGATCGTCAAACAATTAAATGGGGAGTATCGTGTCAAGGACGCAATGCTGAAGAAGTATCACAAGGCATGCGTAGACGTGGCTGGAAATTTTGAATATTTTGAGATTCGACACATTCCGAGAGCTGAAAACAGTAGGGCGGACTGGTTGGCCAACCATGCCATGGACCTGCAACAATCGCATGGATGTGGGGATGAGGAAGAAGATTTGGGGTTTTGATTCTGACGTTTTTTAAAATTGAACAGCTATTGCTTGTAGAACAATGGAACGCAGAATCAGCGACGAGTCAGTCAGTGGAAAGTCATTGAACTCAAATTGACTTGCTTACTTCTTTTCCGTACAGGGATGCTGTTATGCTGTTAGACTAGATAAAGAATAGTACTGTACAGAGCAGAGGATAGAAAGAGACTTGAGCTCTGTGACGTGACTAGACTAGACTCCTTCGACCACCGCAATGTGACTACTCCGACCGCATTGCAACGTGGACGCATAATAAATCTCTCACAGAATGTATCATACAACAAGGAGAAGACTAAAGTCAACAAAACAGAGCCCAATTGAGCCAAGTGAAGAAACAAATCAGTTCCATATACGTATTCCATGCCATAGTATCTGAAGCGGCTATGATGTTGAATTTCTCCCATTAGATTCGAATCAATCAACCAATCAATCTAAAATCAATCTGAAATATAAACATGACGGTAAAGATGCCAGTCTTCCGCCGTCATGGATTCCAAAGGACCACGCCGAAATTGACGCTATTGAAGAAAGAACTGCAAAAGTCTCCACAGCATAGTCAAAAGAAACGGAAACGAGTACGATTGGTTCTATTTCTGGCTGTAGTCGTCATACTACAAGTGGTTCTTTTGAGGTCGGTCAAGATTGAGAATCAAATACACGATGAAACCGCCGTCATTGACCCCAATAATGGTATCAAATTATCCGAGGAAAGGAATTCCAAGTCATCGCTTCCATTCTCTCAGCACCAAACTACAACAAATGATCAAGTCAATCAATTCAAGGGTGCTACGGGAAACCGACAACCGTCACTTGCATCATCTGTCGTTTCGGAATCCTCCCTCCTCTATTCCAAACCTCCCCAACTGAACGACTTTCCACAATGGATACAAGACTATGTCCAATGGCATCAAAAAGTCCGACAAGAGTTTCCGGGTATGGAACTTTTTGACAATCCAAACGCTCCTCCTTTGCTAATCAGAACATGTCTGGGATTGTGTGGTGGATTGCACGATCGGATTGGACAATTGCCCTGGGATTTGTATTTGGCCCACAAGACCAAGCGTTTGCTACTGATTTCTTGGCAACGACCACGCAGCTTGGAAAATTTCTTATTGCCTAGTCCATTATTAGACTGGAGGGTACCATCGCAAGCACAGTTTGGCTTTGACGACATTCGTAAAGTCCGGAACGAAACTCAAATGTTTGAAGGATTTCCAGAAGCCAATCCGACGGACGAATTCTTTCAAAAGGATTTTGATATTGCCTTGGAACGAGCCATGGTGGGCAGCTATTCCAAAATTCGAGTCTTGCGGCATCGATTTCTGGGTCACTTGTACCAAGACGTCTTGGAAGAACGGCTATTGAAAGAAGAACTAATGCCAGACTCATCCTCATTACACATTGCACCACTCTTTGGCAAAATCTTTTGGTTATTCTTTCGACCCAGCCCTCCCGTCCATGCCAAATTTGTCCAAGTCTTGGAGGAATTGCAACTTACGCCTCAAGCTTATACAGCCGTCCATTGTCGAGTACGACACCCCAAGGCCTTTTCGTATGGAGCTACCGTTTTGGGCAAGAATCCTGCCTATCCCGCCGACAAAACGGGTCTACCATGGGAAGGAGAAACGAGGGAAGCTGCCTTGGGAGTGGCATTGAAAGCCTTGCAGTGTGCCAAGTCCCTTACTACTGCTGGTGACAATGACACTGGTGGTAACAACAACAACAACAAGAACAAGGTTTATTTTTTGTCGGATTCGAACGATCTGGTGTCGCACATTTGCCAAGAATTGCCATCTGGTGGTAGTAGTAGTATTAGCTACAATTGGACGTTACCGGAACTCCAACATTTAGTAGTGTCCAACAAGAAACAGACAAATGACGACAATGATCATGGACTGACAGTGCTGTCACGAGATCCCACGGAGGAAAATGCGCACATTGATCGGCAAAAGGGACGACCACCGGAAGCCTACTACGATACCTTTGTGGATTTGCTAGTAGTGATGCATGCTCAATGTGTCGTCTATGGGGTTGGTTATTATGCTGCCTTCGGAGCCAAGATTAGCGGGACACCGTGTCAATATATTTACCAAAAGGAAGCTTGGGGAGCTCAATCCAACAAGGAAGCAGAGATTTGTCCTGATGGTGGATAGTAGGCACCACGCTATGATGGTTGCTTGCTGTATTTTATTTTAGAAGTAGAACATAACACAACATTCAATTCTTTGGAGCTAGTGTTTATCATATTGTGCTACCTACAGTACACAATGTATTGGAGTATAGTACCTAGTACTGGTGCTGTAGTGTCATTGGAGTATCTTCTCCCTTTCCTATCTTCACCTGGTACTGTATTACTCCGTTCGAAGTAAGAAAAAATCCCCACCAAAGAGGTGCGAAGAAAAAGCTGCGCAATCAAATTTACGATTGGTCCTATGACCGACGATTATCGCAAAACCTTCCTTGAACTTGGGAATTGGCTTATTCCTAACCGAAACTACGATCACCATAAGTAGAAGTGAATTCCGCATAGGAAGCAATTTATACGGATTCTTCTTGGGCCAAGACAGAGATGTAAATTTTTAATGATCCATAAATGTCACGCCTGATCAAGTCATAATCGGACGATTTTGAAATAGTACACTAGGGCCTTTTTCGCTGTCGCCAGCCAAAACCACGAGAGCGCAACTGCACCAAAAATAGCCACAAATTCTCCATTGTCACGCTACAGTACAGTGTAACAACCAAACTATTATCTGTTCAGCACTGCATTCAAACATATATATGACAATGATTACTCTTACCACCACAACCACAACCACTAATACCTCACCAAAGAAACCAGATCAGTCGTCAAGTAGCGGCTTTGGCTTTTGGAGTTTGAACAATACCTCATCCCTGCAATCATCTACTTTTTCCTACTCATCTCCAAACAAGAAGAAGAATGGACCACTTGCCACCACGACTGTCTCGCCCATTCTCACGAAAGACCCCACCATTTCCACGGTAGTCGCAAAGCAATCACCTCCTTCTCCTCAACCACAACCAAAGAAGAAGAAAAAGGTCAACTTTCAACTTCAATGTCAGGTACGAACCTTTGAGGTGGTGGCCTTGGACGAAGACTTTGAAAACAATTGCGAGGACGACGAAGAATACTGGGAACAAATGGGCGAAGATTTCTGGTACCAAGCCTATGATTTCCAAGCCTTCAAAAAGGACCGACGCAGTTTGGTCGATCGTATTCGCACCATTGGGGTCAAGAACGCCAAGGGCAATTACGCAATGGAGGGATTGGAGTTTTTCTTGACGTTAAAGGCAAGAGAAGTCCACAAGGAACGTGTCTTGGATGGCTGGGTCTCCGTATTGGAACTCCAAGCGGAATGGGAAAAAGACCAGTCCGAAGGAGACTGCTCGGAAGACGATAAGGTAGAATTGATTGCCAGCAAGTACGCCCACGTTTCCAAAGCATGCTTGGAAGATGCCAACAAGCGAGCTATCGAGACTGCTCAAGAGATTCAAGCCGAGGATGAAAAAATTGTCGCTTCGATTCCAAAGTCTCCACAACCCAAGAAAGGCTCTCTACAAAAGGATGGAAAAGGAGTCAAAGCCCTGGGCGTTTGGGGTAATACTTGGAGTAGTACTGGTACCAGCACCATCAGCAACAATACGACCACCACCACTAGTTTCAGTACCTTTCAAAAGATACGGCCCTTTCCTCGCCAATGAAACGAGATGAATTGTCATGCGGTAGAAGCATGATTGTACGATTCAATTTCATTCATTTTGTTATTGCTAAGATTGAAAGGGGGATTCGATGAATTATAGAGGAACACTGTATTATAAGTTATATAACTTGGGAATGTATTATAATATTTTGCACTATACAAAACATACGCAACTATCTCCAATGTTCTGTTATAATTTACAACATCTTACAACACTTTGGCTTGTCATTGCCCATGTTTGAAGAATGTCTTGGTTCCGACATTCCCACTGGAATTTTGCCTTCTCATCTTCATCAACGTTTCCGTTTCTCCACTCCAACATGATGATTGATTATCGCTACCAGAAAGTCAGCCAGGTGCCGGCGAGTGGAAGAGCGATGGTCATTTCTACGTGAATCTCTGGTCAGAAAGCTACGTGTTCTTTTTGAAATATCAGCTGCGCGCCACGTGCACTGCTGTATAGTATTCTTTTTCTTGTGCCTGCATGCATGACGAATGATGACCCATTTTATATTTTTGATTCGAATGAGTCCAATCTTCCACATCAACATCCGGCCGTATATTATTATATCACAGTATCGATATCATCGCGTCAATAATAACAATCGCATCTTCAACCACCATGTCACTGTACGGACATCACCAGCCATCGAACAACTTTCCTTCAGGGATATTGGTAGCATCGATAATAAGCACTTTGTCGATGAATAATGTTGTCTGTCAAGCATCGGCACTCTCTTTAGGGATTGGAGGATCATCATCATCGTCCTTCTTGAGATCAACGAGATCATTCTATTATTCCACGCCATCGCCGTTTTCGTCAACGTCAACGTGAATCCGCCGACAAACAACACTGACAAGAATTCTTTTTGGAATCCATGAGCCTCCCCCACCGTGGAAAAAGATTCTGCACTGCAGAATATGTTGGCACGGAACATAGTCACAGAGAAAGCATTCCATGCTTCAAGCTCGTGTGCTTATTGTGACAGATGAAACATCCCTTATATCTCCTTTCTTCGTCGGCGGGGCTGCATTACATCAGAAATATTGATGAACGGTCCGATGCTCCACTGAGAAAACGCCCCCCAACTAGCTACATATCTTCCAATACTTGGCAATCAGGTTTTACAAAATGTCGTTTAAAAAGACCAGTCAATGGAGTGGCTAGCCCTTATTCCTTCCAGCCTACTACGTGTCGCTTGCAATGCAATGGGGAGCGTCGACCGCGGAGGGATCAAAGGAGTTTGTCAGCATACCGTACTACCTGGTATCTATCACTGTATTGCTTGCGCTTGCGACAGAGATGCGTGGATGCTACCAGCATATGCCTGCAGTGTTGTCTCTACAGTGTTCTTTTTTTTTCAAACAAAAATGGTGATTGTGATCGATTAATTGCAAAAGTGACAGAATGGGCCAGGTGACTCCACAGAGAGCTTAGGATCCAATTGTGATTGGCAGCTGGTAGCGCCGGAAAACGCGTCGGTCACGTTGGCATTGCTCGGAATGCGGGAGCCCCACGGACAAAGATTCTGATCGAAGGATGACGCACCTTGAAACATAGTTACCATAAAGCGAACAGAAGAAACATCCCAGGATGATATGTCTTGATTGAAGGATGATGCTTCATAGAACATAGAACTCATATACCAAACAGAAGAAATGTCCCATGATGACAAGTCTTGATTGAAGGATGTTGAATACCCGAACATACCATGTATGGTAGCCACAGAAGAAACATCCCAGGATGACAAGTCTTGATTGAAGGATAATGCGTACCAGAACATTAGACCCGTGTCTGTGACAGAAGACACATCCCAAGATGATATGTCTTGATTGAAGGATTCTGCATTCATAAACATGTGACCCATATCTGTGACAGAAGACACATCCCAAGATGATATGTCTTGATTGAAGGATTCCGCATTCATAAACATGTGATTCGTATCTCTGACAGAAGACACATCCCAAGATGATATGTCTTGATTGAAGGATTCTGCATTCATAAACATGTGACTCATATCTGTGACAGAAGACACATCCCAGGATGATATGTCTTGATTGAAGGATTCTGCATCCCTGAACATCGATCTCATATTGGTAACAGAAGACACATCCCAGTTTCCAATGTCCTCATTGAAAGAACTACGACTAAAAAAGAGATTTTCCATACTGGTAATGCCAGCTGTAAAACACCATTCCCCGATACGGCCATATATGTTTTCGACTGATGCCTTAGCCAGAGAAGACAAATGCCAGTTAAAAACTGTATCGGAAAGCTCGTAATTTGTTTGAAAACATGTTGTCGTAGGTGCCAGGGTTGGCACAGGAATCGGCCGGGCAGACGTGGGTTTAGGGGTTGGGTTTCGTGTTGGTCGAAGAGTTGGATTTGATGTTGGAGTTGCAGTGGGTCCAGGGGTCGGTGCAGGAGTCGGTGCAGGAGTCGGAGATGCAGTGGGTCCAAGAGTCGGTCGAGGAGTTGGGTTTGGTGTTGGAGGTGCAGTGGGCCCAGGTGTCGGTGCAGGAGTCGGCGATCCAGTGGGCCCAGGAGACGGTCGAGGAGTTGGGTTTGGTGTCGGAGGTGCAGTGGGTCCAGGAGTTGGGTTTGGTGTTGGAGGTGCAGTGGGTCCAGGGGTCGGTCCAGGAGTTGGATTTGGTGTTGGCTGAACGGTTGGGTCTAGTATTGGTCCAAGACTTGGGTTTGCGGTTGGAGGGGCAGTGGGTCCAGGGGTTGGAAAAAACGTTGGTCCAGGTGCTGTTCTAGGAGTTGGTATTGGTGTTGGAGGAGCAGTGGACCCAGGGGTTGGATTTGGTGTTGGTCCACGAGTTGGGTTTGCTGATGGCTGAGGGGTTGGATTTGGTGTTGGTCCAGGGGTTGGATTGGGAGTTGGCTGAGGGGTTGGGTTTGGTGTTGGTCTAGGAGTTGGGCCTACAACGGGCGAGAGCGTGGGCAGAATGCTTGGTTCTGCAGTTGGGTATCCTGTTGGATTTGCGCTTGGTCTTTTGGTTGGCTCTGCTGAAGGAGATGCATTGCCCATACTAGGAGACTCTGTTGGATCCATGTATCCGAGATTCGCAACAATTATGCTCTCATACAGCCCAGTCAAATCAAGTTTCTCGACCACGGGACCACCTCCAAAATAAGAACTCAATTCACCAATCACATCGACAACTTTCACCGAATCATCTTTTACCACAACATCAATTGCTACACTGACTCGATGACATCGTTGACTCGAATCATCCAAGCATTCTACTCCTGCGACTCCAGAAGCGTCAACTGCCACATTTGCAATTGCATGTAAAAATGCACCGCTATCCAGATAGCGATGGTATCGCAAGTTTCGAACGACTCGATTACATGCAGTAAGTGCTGGGGCCATCAATTCTTTGAGTTTATCTTCAATGATACCGGCTGAAATGCTCAGGTCCACGCGAAGAAATGACGTCGCGTCGAGATCGAGCTGGTAGCTTTGTACTGGCATTGTTTCTTGACCTTGAATTACATTTCCGCACACATTCGTGACGTTCTCTGTGATCGGAATACCATCTTCTACTTGTGATGATCCATTTGAGACCGATGAAGTCGTGGTACGAGTGCCAAGCCATGCTCCAATAGCAGCAATTGCAACCACAAAGATAAAAAGTAGGCAGCAAAAGGCTCGAGCTCCTCTCTTCTGTTTGAATCGTTCCCAGTTCCTTGCATTCGAATCGTTGCCTTGTGCTTCGTTGTCATCAAGCTCTAAAGCTTGGTCAGCATCACTGATCTCCACGGCATCAGTGATTTTCACAGCATCAGCCGTCACCAATCCATCTATACTCTCTCCCTTATCAGCTTCAATTCTTGCTTGTCTTTCTGATCGTCTTTCCTCTGTGTCTCCCAAAGACCTACTGATTCTTTCTTTCCTAGTCTTTCTACCAGACCCATCGTGGGCACCAGGCACAAGTCCATTGATCATGTCTTCTTGATCTTCTTTCTCAACTTGAGTTCCACGAGAGTCCGCATGCGCACCTGGCATCGGTCCTGTAATGGGTTGGCTCGATCGATCCAAGATGGTTTTGACCTTTGCTGCAGCATCCGCCTTGGAAAGTCGATCTTGTTGGCTTCGCCTTTTACCAGTTCCATGACCGCTGTTGCCTTCCATTGGAGCTTCTTCATCCTCAGCAACCTCCGACCCATCTAATACACTGGAGTGTGGCTCATCAGCAGCCTGTTGCTCATTGGCCTCGTGCTCTTCTTTGGGTACGCTTTCCTCCATAGTATGCTCTCAAACAATTTAAGAAAGAATACTGGAATCCAAACTCTTCAAACTTCCGCCGTAGAACTAAAAAAAGAGAGTTCTTGGGTTTTGAGTCGCGATTATTCATGCACCCGAAACGTGGTCGTAGAAGAAAAGCCTGTACACGTTTAATCCATATTTACAGTAGGAGTCATTTTGCACTTAACACTGTGACATAATATGGGATTTTACATTTTGTTTGTAGACGGGAATTCATACGTAGCTAAAGTACCATGCTCTACGGATGGTATTTCTGCCAGTTTTTTGCCCGAGTATGCCCGGTCTAGCATCCTCGCGCGATGGCGCGAAATACATGGTTGACATCTAAAAGTTTTGGCGTAATCCAAAACTTCGATATTTGAAACCCACAAAAGATTTTTGTGATCCACTGCCTGAATCGACGATGGAAACTCCCATCTGACGTGTAGTAACAACATCTGTACTTGTAGTCTTCTTGCGACTTGTTTACGAAAAATATCGGACACTTTCTCTGGAAGATCGAGTTACATTCCCATCCACTGTAATCTTGTAGTTGAGTCAGTCTCAACAAAGCGAGGGAAGACATCATCTCGAATCTCCAGATTCATGATCTTTGATGATAATGAGAGAAATGCGTTTTGTCACTCCAATGTTTGATCGTCGAGTCGCATTTCCACTACCTACTCACTCGCATATACTGCATGATGTGATTGTTGTGTCCGAATATCTGAAATACTGCGGGGTGTGATGAAATGCGGCATGGTGTGATTGTTGTGTTAATGACATCTTTATGATTGAAAGATGTTGGGTGTCCACTATGCAACTACAAATAATTTGAAACACTATAAGCAAGCGATCTATAATAACTATTAGTGGGCATATTGTTGGGTGCTTCCACTATATTCCGACCTGCTGTAGTGATGGACACTTCATGCATAGATTCTTTGACCGAAGAACCATCACAGCAGAAGTGTACATCCACGGATTTATTGAACTCGACCCACACCCCATCTTTCAAGAGTACATGCTAGGGCAGTCCTAACACAGCTGGTCTGGGCTAGGCGCCAAACTATCATTAGCGGGTTTTTATGGCTTGCTCAAGCTTTGGTCGTCCGACTTGTGTTGGGACACACAGTTTTAAACTCCTCGCTCCTGAGCCTAGCTAGTTGACTGGAGGAGTGGACTGCTTATGATCCGAGGATACGAAATGGAGATGTCAAGCAAGCATAACATGGAGATTGCAAACGGAAACGATGACAACGCACAACATTGATTGTATGCCAATAAGCTGCACGATGATGTCAAGGAATTGCCATTTTGTGGGTGAGAATCCTACTCGTAGCGCTTAGTACTTAAGCTACGTATGAATTCCCGTCTGCAAAGAAAATGTAAAATCCCAAATTATGTCACAGTGTTAAGTGCAAAATGACTCCAACTGTAAATATGGATTAAACGTGTACAGACGCGGTATGCGGCTATAGTGAAGACCGCACCAATAAGGCCAATACTCACGGTCAAAGAATCCGAAAACGAATTCCAAAATACCGTATGTAAATTATGTACCTACGTACAAACCCTACCAACCTTCACTGAAGCCTCACATTTTTGTCAACGAACGGATTCGCACAAAACTCTAGGATCCAAGTCATCATGGGCAATGCCCAACCCTACGGCCCTCCAACAAGGCTGATAAGCTGTGATAAGCTGTGTTGACCCAACTACAGGAGATCTAGACCCCATGTTGTACTTTCAATACCCAAGAAACAGGGAAATTGAAGAGGCAGAGGCATGCTAAGATGTTTTTACAGGCTGAGGAATCACCATGATTCCTTCACGCTTGCAATGCCCACACGGACATATAACACGACAGTCAACCACCGCCGGCGCATTCTCTCAACTACTAAAGGTCACCCTGGCAGATGGTCCGACAAGACCTTGATCCGCTTTGACGAACTTGCCAATCAACTCAGAAAGGGTGAACGGTATGGGGACCTCATTTTCACTCTTCTTGAATTAGATGATGATGGAATTGAAAGGAGGGAGGTGGAATACTCAGGGGCTTGGACCATCGTCGACAACGGATATCTTCATTGGTATGTTTTAGTGCCTTCTATGAAGTTGTGGACAACCTACTCGGAGATGCAATGTAGCAAGTGGTTGGAGAGTATGAGGAAAGATGTGGAGTGTACCTTTGGAATAATGAAAGGACGCTTCCAAATCCTCAAGACTGGAATCCCCCTACACGGGATAGAAGTTTGTGACACAATATGGCTTACCTGTGGTACTTTGTACCGAATGAAGGATTTGTAGGTTAATGAAGATTACTAGAAATCAATGGTTAAACAATTATTGTGTGGTGCTATGATATAGGTCACAATCTCTTTGTCATTATGGCACGGTCAAAAGCTGTCAGTAAGAGGTGAAGTGGTACCCAGTACGAAGGTGAAGGAGACAAGTATCCAAAACAGAAAAAAGTGGCATCTTAAGTGGATTCTGATTGGTCTGATTCATGCTTGATTGGTCCGATTCATATGCGCGTTTATTCGTTTTCGTAATCCGTCACCGTGAGGTTGACCAGAAAAACGAATTGCAAAAAGTGTGCGAAAAACGCGCAAGGGCCGAATCCGTTTTCGGATTCGTTGACCGTGAGTATTGGCCTAAGTGTCTGACCGACATATATCGTACTCTCGTGGTATTTACCTGGTAAAATATCTATCCCATCTTGAATCTCTGCGATCCGCATTCAACAGATTTTTGGTGTTGTTCCTCCCATACCGGCGGTTGCATCCAAACCGTCATCTGGCCTACCGTATAGGGTTTTATATTGCTTGCGGTCAACATCCATTTCGCAATTCGAATGGCGAGAGCATTCTTTATTATATTGTATGGAGCATGTCTGTATCACCTTAGATCAAGAAGAAGATGAGCCCAACCAGCAGACGAAGGGATAAAACAAACACCAGCCAAGGAATCCAAATGGAGTGACTATCCAACCAGCACGACAGCGAAGGAAAAGTTAGCAATAAGGCGAGACGGATATGCGGGAAAAGTAATACTGTTCTATCAGCCAGACGAGGGGGTGCATTGCAAGCTATATTTTGGATTCGCTCGCAATAGCATATAAGGCGAGACGGATATGCGGGAAAAGTAATACTGTTCTATCAGCCAGACGAGGGGGTGCATTGCAAGCTATATTTTGGATTCGCTCGCAATAGCATTACTTTTGCTAGGGCCAGGAAGCATTTGTTGGATGGGCAAAACAGAGAGTCCAATCTTGGACTTATCTCCTAATCAGTCATACAGCAGCCACTGGAAACCACCCATACTAGTGGTGGACCCAAGTCACCACCTTCCACTTTTTCTGACTTGCCGAGTCCACAGAATTATCTTCTTGGGAATTTTCATCCGCCATGTATTCTGGATAGTTACGACAAGAAGGGCATTTGTAAGTAGTGTGACTGGAATAAGTAATGATGGCCCTTATAGTTCAGAAGCATATGATTGGATATCCTTTCGCAATGAACAATTCATTCCTAGATTCTTTAGATGGTATGTTGGATTTGCTTGCTTGCTTTCTCATACTTTAGCACTGAATCTTAGCATTCTATTGTTTATAGTGTTTGTAGCATCCCAGTGACAAGCACTGCCTCCTGCTGTTTGGAACAAAAGGATACAATGTGTTTCAAAATCTTGTATTCTTCCTTTGCGCTCGTAAAATTTCCTTCATGGACTCATACAGTCAACTTCGTGAACTTGTGTTGGACGGATTCCATTCCATTCCATTCGGGCATCGAAACTATCCTGTACTGTAGTCGTTTCTGATTGGTTCTAATCCTCTTTTCCTTGGTTTGAACGGTATTGCAGGTAATAGCCGTGATACTTTCCTTGAAAAGCCATTGCCATGAAGTCGGCTGGCACGTTCCGTCAGGGAGAGTTTCTCAGGCTTTTGGACCGCACGACCTCCCTTAGTCATGCAGGCTTCGTGTTTGTAATCCAAGTGCCTTACGCTAGCAGTATATGCTTGTTGGCTAGCTCTTGTCCAATCACAGTGTTGAACTCGAGCACCGAGATTGTATCGTCAAACGACAGCAGCTTCACACTGCTACTATAGAGGAGCTGGAAGAGTGGGAATGATTTGAGTTCGAGTTCGAGTTGGAGGAGGAAACACTCTTCTTTTTGGTGGGTGCATTTTGGGTTGACAAGATGAGTTGTTCCATTCCCATGCATCCTTCGTCGGAAGTATTGTCATGTTGACCATGCTGCTGCTGATCATGCTATGACCATGGGCGGCACCAAGAATAAGCTGTCGCATTTTTTTTAGTGTACAAATATATAGCCACACGCCGTTCCGCATTATTGTTAATTCGAAGCAATCAAAGCAAGGATAAAGTCAAGGCATAGCAGTCAACGCAGTCAAAGCCACCCGCAAATCAAACACAGATATATTATAATCATATTCTAATAATTCACGCCCAGCATACCAAGCTCCTCATGGAAATGGGCTGTGTTTCTCTGTTTTGACAAACGTGGGAAAAAGGAACCTGCTAGCAGATTTAAAGCGAGATTTGCACTGGATATTTGTGATGGACTGTTGACAATGTGAAGAATGAATGCAGCCGAGCCCCCCATCCACAAGGATTTGGAATGAAGAATGATAGAACCTGGAACAAAGAAATGAACAGGAAACATCACATCCTGACAAGTCTCGATTGCAAGATGATGATGCTGGTTCAAACATCAAATTGGCAGCAGAAACATGTGGCAGCAGAAACACATCCTGCATGTATTGCACCCATCAGAAGCACTGCACATGCGCTCTACCAAGACCGTTTTCAAAACTTCCATGCAGTAGCCCCTCCTTCTAAGGTATGTGTCACTAGGAACTTTGTATACTTTAAAACCTGGTACCTAAGCTTGCATTTAAATACAGTTGTGACAGAGATGCTTCGTTGCTGCTACCATGCATAGAGTACTATCTCTAGAGAGTTCAGTTATTCCAAAATATTTGAATGAAATTATTATCAAAGGTGCTTTCAATTAATTGCAAAAGTGACAGAATGGTCCTGGTGGGTTTGTATAGAGGTTTGGATCAGATTGTGATTGGCAGCTGGTGGCGCTGGAAAACGCATTATTATTGGCAACATTCTTGTTCTGCATGAGCAAGCCCCATGAACAAAGATTCTGATTGAAGGATGTAGCTGTCATAAACATGGATCCCATATCCATGACCAAAGAAACATCCCAGGATGACAAGTCTTGATTGAAGGATGTTGCACCTTGGAACATGAAATACATGTCCGTCACAGAAGAAACATCCCAGGATGATATGTCTCCGTTAAAGGCTGCGGCCCCATTGAAAAGTGATCTCATTGTTGTGACAGAAGAAACATCCCATGATGACAAGTCTTGATTGAAGGAAGCTGCATTGCAGAACATGCACTTCATGTCCATAACAGAAGAGACATCCCAGGATGACAGGTCTTGATTGAAGGACGCTACATCTCGGAACATGTTTTCCATATTTATGACAGAAGAAACATCCCAAGTGGATATGTCTTCATTGAAGTCATATGCCCTACGGAACATGTATCTCATAATTGTGACCGAAGAAACATCCCACGATGACAAGTCTTGATTGAAGGATGTTGCCTCATTGAACATTAATTCCATTGTTGTTACAGAAGAAACATCCCATGATGACAAGTCTTGATTGAAGGATGATGCCGCAGTGAACATGTAACTCATATCTCTGACCGAAGAAACATCCCAGGATGACAAGTCTTGATTGAAGGATCTTGCATTCACAAACATGAGATACATGTCAGTCACAGAAGAAACATCCCAGGATGATATGTCTCCATTAAAGGATATTGCTCCATTGAAAAGTGATCTCATCCTGGTGACAGAAGAAACGTCCCATGATGACAAGTCTTGATTGAAGGACGCTGCACTGCAGAACATGCACCTCATGTCTCGAAGAGAAGAGACATCCCACGATGACAAGTCTTGATTGAAAGATGCAAGGTTTCGGAACATGTTATCCATATTTGTGACAGAAGAAACATCCCAAGAGGAGATGTCTTGATTGAAGTCTGATGCATACCCAAACATGTATTTCATACTTGTGACCGAAGAAACATCCCATGATGACAGGTCTTCATTGAACGTAGTGCGCTCATAGAATAGGAATTCCATACTTGTCACAACAGGACCGAAACACCAGTTGCTGATTAGTCCATATTGACCCTCGACAGATGCCTTCGACTGAGACGACTGAAACCAGACCCCAACCGCATTATAAAGTTCCGTACTGGATTGAAAACAAGTCACTGTCGGAGGTGCAGGGGTTGGCACAGGAGTAGGTTGGGCAGTCGTGGGCTGAGGCGTGGGCGGCACGGTTGGTGGCAAAGTAGGCCCAGGTGTCGGAGGTGCTGTAGGTCCAGGAGTTGGGTTGGGTGTCGGCTGAGGAGTTGGTCCAGGAGTTGGGATTGATGTTGGCTGAGGAGTTGGGTTTGGTGTTGGTCCAGGAGTTGGGCCAACAACTGGAGGTGGTGGATTGGGACCCACTGGAGCAACAGTTGGTAGAGGAGACGGTGGTGGAGTTGGGGGTGGAGTTGGTGGAAGAGTGGGCGCCCGAGCGAATGTTGGCAAAGGTGTTGGCGCTGGCGTTGGTCCTGGAATAGGCAAAAACGTCGGTCTTGGAGTAGGAAATAATGTCGGTCTTGGAGTAGGTCTTGGGGTAGGAAATAATGTAGGTCCTGGAGTAGGAAATAGGGTGGGTCCAGGAGTTGGATTTGGTGTTGGTCCAGGGGTAGGGCCTACAACGGGAGAAAACGTGGGTGGAATACTTGGTTCTGCGGTTGGGTATCCTGTTGGATTTGCGCTTGGTCCTTTGGTTTCAGATGGTGGTAATATGGTCGGCTCTGCTGAAGGAGACGCATCGCTGATACTTGGAGATTCTGTTGGATCCATTGATCCAAGATTCACAACAATGATGCTCTCATACAGCCCAGTCAAATCAAGTTTCTCAGCAAGAAAACCATCTCCAAAAAAGGTACTGAGTTCACCAATCACATCGACAACTTTCACTGAATCATCTTTTACCACAACATCAAGTGCCACGCTGACCCGATGACATTGTTGACTCGAAACATCCAAGCATTGTACTCCTTTGACTCCAGAAGCGTCAACTGCCACATTTCCGATTGCATATGAAAATGCACCGCTATCCAGATAGCGATGGTATCGCAAGTTTCGAACAATTCGATTACATCCAGTAAGGGCTGGGGCCATCAATTCTCTGATTTCATCTTCAATGATACCGGCTGAAATGCTCAGATCCATGGGAAGAAACGGCGTCGCATCGAGATCGAGCTGGTAGCTTTGTACCGGCATTGTGTCTTGACCTGGTATTGCATTTCCACCAGCAATGGCGGCACAGTCTTCTGTCGATGGTGGTTCAAACGTAACCTCAATGTTGGTACTAGTAGGAGGCCCGGAAGGAGATGCACTTGTGAAAGGATTTTCAATCGCATCAGAATCTTGAGTTGGTGATACTGTATTGACTGGCACATTCGTTACATTCTCTGTGATTGGAATGCCACCGGCTTGTGACGAAGGTCCATTGGATGCATCGTTCCTCGTGGCAAGCCAAGCTGCAACAGCACCGATCGCGAGGACAACGAGGCAAAGGAGATAGCAACATATTCGAACGCTCTTGTTCTGCTTGATACGTTCCCAGTCTGTTCCATTTGATTCTTCATTCTTGTTCCTTGCCTTTTTCCTTGTCTTTTGGTTTGGATCATCACCAGGCGCATTTCCATCCATAGACTTGTTCAATGATTTTGAAGCAGCACCCCCACTTTCGGCGTTGTGCTGATCTAGCATTGAATTGAGTAGTGCCGTAGCAAGGTCGGCATCATGGCTGTCTACAGCATTAGCCATCACGAGACCGTCCATACTGTCTTCCTTATCAACTTCAACTTTCGCTCGTTCTTCCACAGCAAACACTGATTGGGATCCCAGAGGTCTGCGGTGCCTTTCTTTTCCAGAGTTCTTGTCTTTTGACTCTTGGGTTCCGCGAGAATCCGCATGTGCACCAGGCATTGGTCCAGTAATGGCTTCACTCATTCGATCCATGAGAGTGTTCGCCTTTGCAGCATTATCTTTGGTGTATCGATCTTGTTGACTTCTTCTTTTGCCACGCCGATGCTTGCTGGGGCCATCGATCGGTTCTACGGCATCCGAATGGTCGACATCATCAGAACTGGTGTCCGGCACTGTGGACTCACCTTGCGTTTTCTTGCTTCCCTTATTGGTGCTTTCCTTTCCTGAAGCTTTGGAGTCAATGGTATTGGCTTCGGATCCACGAGATTCCGCATGCGCACCAGGCATCGGTCCAGTTGCAAGATCGTCGCCTGCTCCTCGATTCATGAGGCTCTTTGCCTTTGCGGCAGCATCCTCCTTGGATAGTACCACTCTATCTTGCTGGCTTTTTCTTTTGCTACTTCGATATTTGTTGTTGCTGCGACCTTTGCCTGCTACTGCTCCAGTGTGATCGACGGCATTCGTCCCGGATACACCACTGTCACGTTCAGCACGAGCCTTATCTTTGGCCTCCTGCTCTTCTTTGCTTTTTTTGGTTCGACGCAGTTCGTTGTTGCTCCTCTTTGGACTGCGGCTGCTACTACCACTGCGACGGGATTTCCTGGTAGAGGATCTGCTCCCACTGCTTCGTGATTTCTTGCTGCTGTTGGTGATGAAATCGTCCATGGTGCATGCAATCTGTCTGAAACGCGGTGATATGAGACGAAAATAATACAAAACTTCGGCACTTTTGGAGGGATTTTCGGCAGTTGCGGATGGGAAAAGGAATTCGAGCAGCGGTCGAAAAATATAGGTAGGCGAAACGCCTGTAAGATGACCACGAAAATTCATGACTTATGGGAAATATCCGGCAAACTTTCCCTTTGCGATATCTTCTTGATCCGCTTTGTTCTCGATTTTGCCATTCCAAGACCAGAATGTCTCAGCAAGAGGATTAGTAATGTACGAAAGTTCCTTGGTTTCATAGGGATATCTTGGACTCGTTTGTAACAAAAGGCAACCAGTCAGTCTTCATCAGGCTTGTTCTGAAGGGTATGGCGATACTGTAAGTGAAAATGCCTAAACGATTGGGAGCTGCCTGACAAGAAACATGATTTTCAATTTCAACTAGTACCCCAGTGGTATTAATACTACTAGGCTACTAGCGCGTTATCATCATCTTGTTTCCAAGAGTACCTGGTGCCGTAAGCGTTCTGGGACGGCCGGGAAAATCAACATTTACTTCTAAGAATTGTATGCTAAATTTCTATTTCCCGGCCGTTCCTGCCTCAAATTCAAATTGATGACGCACAGCGGAATGGAAATACTGTATGGAATGGAGAAAGATTGGAGGTGGGGATGATGACAGTCGTCAACAACAAAGATATATATTGCCGCCGGTATGTGACGTATTTGGGAAAATTATTCTATTCAAATGAGTCGAAAACGTCAAAGTCAAACTTTTTATTATGTGCTCTCGACGACATAAAAAATATGCATCATCATCGCATCATATCGCATCATTTTCCACCAGCGCATTTATATGCTCCACGCTATGAGTTTGACCAATCGAACAGTAACATCCAAGTCAATCCTTTCTGCATGGATATTGGCATTGGTTGGGTCACTATTATTACTCAATTTATCGGTGAATAATGTTGTTTGTCAAGCATTGTCATTGTCGCCCACTTTTCGGATTGGACGATCATCACCACCATCATCATCATCATCGCCACCACCATCACAATTATTATTGAGATCAAGAACCGATGCCCAGTCGTCAGCATCAACGACGGCCTTATCCTCTTCCAAAAGCAGCTCGTCGTCGTCACCCATTCCACCGCCTCCTGCTCTTTCCGTACCAGTGTGGTCCTTGGCTGTTAAGGATGATAATAATGCTGATGATGCCACCACCACCACCACCACCAATATGAATATCATGACGTATTGCATGCCAGTTTCCATTGGACCCCCCAAATTGTGGGCATTGAGCATTTTCAAGAATACCTTGACAGAAGATCTATTTTTATTTTTAAATGGTACTTATTCTGCTGAATCGGGATTTGCAAAAAGAGGAATACTGCAATTGCTGACCAAAGATCATCATGTCTTGGTGCACATTTTGGGTAAAATTCCGGAAGGGATATCGACAAAGAACAAGCCTGTTCCGAGGCAGGTTGGAAATGGACAATACCAACAACTGAGCCATGCGAGTCAAGTGAATCATCATCGACAGTAGTAGACTGCCAAGTGATACCATCCTGCAGTCTTTATTTACAAGTCCAAGTGGTGGTGGATTCCGAGCCACAAATGATGGATGCAGGGGACCATTGGGTAGTATTGTGTCAAGTGATAAATACTGGAGAATGGGACGCCGCAAGCAATGGCATTCGATGGAGGACTTTAGACGACGACAACGACACGGCACCTATGAGTGCGATTGATGGAATTGAAGATAATGCCATGTACTCTGGTTGGTTACGACAAGAAGGACACCTGTAGTAGTGTGGCCACCAAATTCCGTCGAAGAAGAAAGGATGATGTGGTAAACATGAATGTGAAAATTGATAGCTGCCGTGAGTATTCCACCTCTTGCAGGATCATACTAAATAGGTGATTACAGTTAGATGCATAATATAGTTACGATAATTAGAAACTGAAACGAGTGGTACTCTTTAGCATTGCTTAGAAATGGCTTGAACGATGTCTGTTGCTGTAGTGTAGTAGTAAAGGAGCTCCATTGGGGGTAGGGTCAATTATAAATGTAGTTGCTTGATTTGATAACATGCTTTTAATCTGATAGCACTTTATAAATTAGCATTGTATATTCTATAGTCTTTGTTTCGCCCTGTGCGATTGGAAGGATAATGTTGGTTGGTGAAAAAGGATTGGATACAATGTGTCTGTGAAGAAAAAAATAGACAAAATCTTGCATCCTTCCTTTTGATCTCTGGCGATTGCTCGCTCCAGTGCTCCAGTGCTCCATTCATTCATTCATGGACCAGTAATCAACTTCTTGACCTTGCGTTGGACGGATTCCACCCACAAGTTAAAGCTATCCCATTGTCGTTTCTGATTGGTTCTCAGTCTCTTTTCCTTGGCTTGGAGGGTATCATAGGTAGCCGTGGCAATCTCCTTGACGGAAAAGCCAGCCTGATGCAATCGGTTGGCCCGTTCTGTCAGGGATAGTTTTTGCGGCTTTTGGGAAGCACGTCCTCGTGCTGTTCGGGCTTCGTGCTCGTAATCCAAATGCCGCAAACTGGCAGTGCTCTTGTTGGCCAGCTCTTGTCCCAAGGCGATGGGACAGCCTCCCGAGACACCTGGATTATCGCCAATCACAGTGTTGAACTCCAAAACAGAGACTTTGTTGTCAAACGAAAGGAGTTTGAGGCTGCTGTTCGAGCTGGAATTGGAATGGTTCAGTTTTTTGGTGATGGTTGGTCCATCCTGCTGATGGATTGGCACAAGCTGTTCCAAGCTGATGGAGCCTTCATCGGAAGAAGAGTCTCCTTGTGCCGTCTTTGCAGTATTATCTTGTTGCTGTTGCTGCTGCTGCTTTTGTTGTTGCTGCTGCTTTGGCTTTTGCGAATCATCCTGAACGCTACAAGCTTGACTCGAGATCATAGTACTCGAGATCATAGTATCTCTCTCCTTGTGGTTGGACACTCGATTGGTGTCATACGCTAGGCAATCTTCAGCATCCGGTGACACTCTATGGAAGCACACTAACGTGCTTCCTCGAAAATGTTGGTGATTCATTACTGTTGTTGTTGTTGTTGTTGTTGTTGTTGTTGTTGTTGTTGTTGTTGTTGTTGTTGTTGTTGTTGATTGATTGAACTTGAGACCAACTGTCTAGTTTTGTGCTAAAGATTCCGGCCACAAAATTTCCTTTCGGTGGACATGGAGCTCTAGAGTAGGCGGGTGATAACGAAACCACACTTATTGAATCATGTGGAGTTCTCGATTTGTTTGTTCTTGACTCCTGTTCTGACGGTTTTGCACCATCGCGCGACAAATTGAATAGGAAATGAGTTGAAGTTTCTAACTGCGATCACCTTTGAGGTCCGATGCCATAAACAAAAAAGAATCGTCCACTTCTTGTCGAACACTTAAGAGGAATCCGGCCGATGTGAAGGGGATAAATGTTAAACTGGGATTGTGAAAACCCAATAAGTGTGTTATGACAACTGTGCTTCTTGACTCTTCTCATGGTGCCGGTTGGGCCTTAAGTGTGGTACCAGGTAAAACAACTAATAGATCTTTTTATGATTCTTGACTCTTCCAACACCCAACAGGGGTAGCACAGGTCTGGCTTGAATGATACTCGCCATGGGGGCGGTTTACGCCGAACGTGGGTCCCGACGCTAAAGAAGTGACAGTTTTAGACGAGCCTGAAATGAAAAATGGCAAAATGCCTACCGTACTATGGTACCCGGTAGCTAAGGTTTCGAAACCATGCTGATCAGACCAACAAATGCTTCTGGTTTGCCGTCGTTTATTTTCGGCTGTGGAGTCAAGTTATCACATCCGAGTAGCGCTTAGCGCGGAGCCATGGGACCAGTAACATGATGCTGATACTATATCCTCTCTGTGCTGGTACCATACCAACAGGTGCAGTATACCAACGATAACTCTAGTCCCTACAGTACAGTAGGAGGTGCTATTCATTCTCCTGCCTGTTTGCTACGTCATTGGTGAAACAAACTTTTAAGTTGTATTCTAATATGAACAACAAGCAAGGAGCACAAGGAAGGGAATGTGGTAGGTACACGTATGGGAATGTGGACCATCCATCCAAGAATCATCCTCCTCCTCCTCCGTTGCGCATTTTCGTTCCATTCAAACAAAAAGTGTATAGACGCGACTAGTTCGACAGCTCCAACGCATCAGCATTTTTCAATTTCGTTCAAATTCAAAGCCTGCAGAGACGACCTGTTCGATCTCGCTTCGTGAAATTTTAAAAAAATATCGACGACTCGAGTAGTTCGACCGAGTCAGTCAAAATGCTGCAGACTGGCGCAACTAATATAATGCAATGTGTATAATATTATTACAATAGAATACAATAAGTTTCTTCCATCATCACTGTGGATTGCCCAACGCCCGGAGTGCTTTCCAATTTTTCTTTTCTTTTTCTCCTTATTAGTAGCTCATCCTCCACAACCTTTCCGCCTACAGCTGCGCTTATATGAAACGAGGAGGAATATAACAATATTGACACACGATGAGAACGACAAGTTTTCTGTCATTCTTACAATTCTTCGTCATTTCAATCAGTCTCCACAGTATTGTTGATGCTCTGGTGGATTGGAACGCGATTCCAGAAGGATCCGTCGTTGGTCCAGGGTTTGGCATCGTCAAGGCCAATAGCTTTTGCGATGTTGTCAAGGATGATTCCTTGGAATTGAACGAAGCCTTGCAGGGACGAAACTTGTCTGTGGTGGTACAATATGGTCCTGGATTTGATTTCTTTCAATACGATCCTGATATGGAGTTGTCTTTGGAAAATCCAAGTGGAATGGTGGCCACACTGTTGGATGACTTGGCGGAACGAGCAGGCTTTTCCTGGCGGGAATCCTTTGTGGCTTACGACACGGCCACAACCGATCTCTTGCATGGTTCGGGTGCCGGAAAGTGGGACCGCATGCTGAATTGGACCACTTCGAATTTTGATCTGTCTGTAGACAAATGGTATGTAGCAACAGGATCTGCATGCCCTAGAGTCTTACTTCTGCATTCTTATTTAATAAAAAAAAACGACCCATTTCTTCCTTATCTTCTCGTTTCAGGTTCTTGACCACTGCTCGACTCGAAAGTGAAATTGTCTTTTTGCACTCTTGGTTCGATGCTAGTTTAATCTTGGTGGATCAAGGAGACGAAGTAGATTTTAATTGGTTTGGCTTTGCGGCTCCCTTTGATTTCTGGGTCTGGATGGCCATTGTGGGTACGGTGATTGCCAGTGCCATTTTCATGATGTGCATTGAAGCCTTGGAGAATCGGCGGCAGAATAGGTCACTTTCGTCTTGGTTTGGGGATCATATCTACTCGTCCAACCTGGCCTTTTCCCAACACTTCTTATACGACTATCCCCGCACGGGAGCGGGCCGAATTTTCTTGTCCACCTTTGCCTTTTGGTCCCTGCTGATTGTTTCCACTTATACTGCCAGCTTGGCGTCGATTCTGGTTGAAAATGTGCTGTCAAGTTCTGTTGATTCCATTCAAGGAGCCATGGACAACAGCCTCTTCATTTGCATTCATGATGGAAGTGCCAGTGATACGATTGTCAAGACCCTTTTTCCCACATTTAAGAATTATGAAAATGTCGTGAGAGCATCGACTCCCACCCAAATGTACCAGCTACTGTTGGCGAGAAAGTGCGACATTCTGGTAGGAACTCGGCAAGAGTATGAAATTCTTCAGAATCAAGAAAGGTATGGATGCAATTTGGTGCAAGCCGGTCCCGAGATCCACTCGGGTTCGGCAAGTTTTGCCATTAAATTTGATCCGCTCCGTTGCGATTCCGTCCTGGCCTATGTGCTCAACATTCACATGCACGCTTTGACTGCGGATGGGACCCTCGGAAAGTACTGGGATACTTACCTGAGTGGTCTTCCACAAAAATGCCCCACGGAAGACTTTTGGGGGAATGTACTGGAACAGAATCGTCGCTTGGAAGTTGAGATGGAAGGGAAAGAGATGTTGCAAGACAAGATTGATTTGCCAACAACTACGGCGCGAAATCTCAAGGGAGGCGGCGGAGGTGGTGGTGGTGGCGGCGGTGGTGGTGGAAGAAGTGCCGCTGTTCAGGGTGGGACTGAAAAAGAATTCAATCAGCTCAAGGGAATGGCAGGAATGTTCATGGTCCATGCCATTGGTACAGTTGTTGCATTGATATTGGCCACATATACACAATTCCATAGGAAGACGATTAAAGAACCTCGGAATCGAGAGAAGGTGGAAAAGATGAATTTGGGAGAGTTGGATGTGTCGGAGAGAGGTGCCGAAGTGCTGAAGCAACAAATGCTTAAAGACTCTCGGCTTCGAAGGCAGGTTTCGAATCAGCTATCGACCAGGGGAACTTCGGTTGGTTTACCCTCTGATTATACTACCGGAACAAGCGAACGAAAACTAATAACTACGGCGGGACGTCGCAATCGAGGACATCATCATGAGTCCATGTGCCAGCAGCAGTTGTCGGCACGACAAATGCCCCGTATTGCTGACGATGGTGAAGGGAAAGGAGAATTGCTAGAGCAGTATGAAGCGCTGAAACAAGACTTTGAGAATCGAATACATGATGTGAAGCAAGATTTCACGAGTCGATTAGACGATCTCCTAGCACAACACCTTGGCGATCATAGTACGACCTCAAAAACTCATGAAACCAAGGACGATTCTTCATCCGATGACTCGTTGGACGGATCAGCGATTGGTAGTCCCACTCTTCCGAGAAAGACGCCCATCGTATCTGTTGATATGGACGGGTCCATCAATGAAGTACAGGGGGAAGGAAAACGTTCTACTATTGATGCCTCTGGACGGACGACGACAAGTTGCTGAAACTTTCAAACGAAGTATAGTAAAAAGTATTTATTAAAATAATTGTATTCTGAGTGTATTCTCAGTGTTTCAATCTTAATAACGTACCAGATATTATACCAGTAGACAAAGGCATACTGTAGCGTAATAGTTAGCAAATATCTTAGAAACCTATTTGGGAATGGTTCTTGCTTTTTCCGAGACCTGTCATCGACAGAGAAACTTATTTTGACGGCATGTCCGCCGATCGATCAATAGAGACCCACTAACCCTGTGTAAGATTGTGATGGGAGTATCTCCAATGCCAAACTACGAAGGGACTGCTGTTGGCGAAATGGATGTGGCCAAAAAATGGGATGAGCTAGATTTGTCAAATCGAGACGAGGTGAAGCGATACATTCATGAATGCGGTCGGCTTCTCATGCCAGTATCCAACACTCACAAGGTGGCGACCGAAGACATTTCCGTACATATTGGGGGAAAGAGTGTAACATTTTCGAAAGGAACCATCATTTACATCCCTATGCTTCTGGCAGGGACGGACAAGAATGCCGATGTTGGAGGCTGCCCATTTCAATTTGACCATTCTCGCAAGAATGTTGTAGATGCCCCCATGATCTTTCACTCGGCTGGTAACGAAACGAATGGACGCATATATGCCCAGGAAAAGACGTAGCAGAGAACGTTATCATTGAAATGTTGATACTCATTGGGAAAATTAGGCGATAGGTAATTGCCACGCGGTTGGTAAAAGACTGACCAGGATCATCGTGGGTCCTGTGAAATACTATCTATGTTAATACAATCTATATTGTATACGATGTGTTGCTGTATTTCTATAATCTATAGTCGGTTTGTAACTCATTCTTCATCAGGTAATTCATCAATCATGATGCTGTGCATTGACTCGAACACTTCAACCTTGCGCATACTACTCTCCGTACGGCGTTTTTCCTTTCGTTGCTTCCCAAGGATTTTACCTGTGGGTGTGACGAGCTTCGAAGCGGATTGCTCCACTCGCGTCAAGCCCAGCTGATCGCGAGCACTAACTTTTGGAGTGCTTAGTACTGGCGTCGCAGGCGTACGACAACCCTTGATTACGGTAGGAGATAAGAATTGTGGTGAATCTTGCGAAAGTCGGGGCCTTGGCATACGAGGAGCAACATCATTGTTTCTGGGCACTTCCGAATCAGAATCCTGGTCAATGCCAGAGATTCTATTCAATAGGAAGTCCACACCGCCGACACGACTTGACGGACTCTGGTGGACATTCTTGGGAGGCTTTGAAACAGGCTTGATGTCGTTGGAGTCTATTGTCCCTTTTGATACTCGCCTAGCCGGAAGACTTGGAGGAGATTGGCTGCTAATATTTCTTTGCGACATGGAAGGAAGACTATCGACGCTTCCTTCTTCCCCCCAATCTCTGGTCATTTCCTTCCTGGGGATTGGGACTAGAGGCCTCGAAGGTTCGCCATCGGCAAATGTTACCGATTTCCTCTTGGTCTTCTTGACGCTCACCTTTGGACGGAATGATGGGCGAATTGGTTTGTCTGAAAGTGCGCTGGGTTTGGGACTGGAGAATCTAGTCGTTTCCATTTCAAGACACGATTGGATGGAGTGATTCGATGAGTCAAGGTCTGAATTGCGGCTTCGTCTGGATCGGTTTCCAAGAACCTTCTGTCTAGAGGAGCCAAATTCAACAGCTGACTGCACTGAATGATTTGAAGTGTCGAGGTCATCTCGCTTCTTTAGGACACCTATCGTTTTCAGATCTGGAAGCTCGCCGACTTCAAAAGTGGATCGGTCAGATTCACCGAAGACTGAGCGATCGGAATCATCGAGTTTCTTCTTTATTCTTGCTTTCAAAGTGGCTACTGTGTCATCGGTACCAGCGCTGCGCTCCGAGTCATCCAGTTTTTTCTTCTTGGATTTCTTGCTAGGTTTCTTCAAAGTTTCACCATTGTGCAACTGGGTGCCATGTTCGGAGTCGTCCAATTTGGCACGATCGGAATCTTTTGGCTTTTTCTTCTTTCCTTTGGCCTTCGTCTTCCTGGGCTTGTGATCCAGAATACCATCATTGGAATGTTCGGATTCATCCAACGTTTTCTTGATCTTTTTCTTCAACTTCTTGTTCTTTGACTTCACACCTCCACCAGCCTTTGTCTTGGTGCCCTTCTTTTTGGATACAGATTCCACCGAATGTTCAGACTCCCGAGGCAGTGTCTTACCCCCCATCGCCTTGGTCTCCATACTCTTCTTATAGACCTTCTTGGATTTGGAAACCTTCTTGGGCTCAGACGGTTCGTCGGACTCTTCCAAATAGTCCGAGTCGTCGGAAAACCCAAGTAGATCAAAGCTCGAGGCTGAGTTTTTCCGCCTGGGTATCGTTGGCAGGGTATCGTCTTCCAATCGAACCAAATCGTCCAAGTTCATTTGCGTTGTTTCTATAAGTCTCATTTTCATTTTGTTCTCAGGCGATGCTTCCTCTTTTGCAGGCCACCCTGATGTGACGCCAATAGCCTCATTGATCTCTTTCGATCCGTCAGAGGTGGATGGTGTTCCAGACCCTTCATTGACAACCTCCATAATGCTGGTGCGCATCAGATCGCTGATCTTCAACGAACTCTCAGAATTCATCCAACTCAACTCGGAAACAGTAGAATCATGAAAGGAGGACCTTTGTCGTGATGACGATGTCCTCGTGTCCGATGATAATTCCACATTGTTAGCACTGCTTCTAGCGGGAGACCTTGATCTGGAATCCGGTGTATAAGCATGTGCTGCATTAAACAACTCATTTGTATTCGAAAAGGATGGCCTCCCTACTGTGGAGTTATCCAAGTCCATCCAAGTAATATCCGAAACGAGCGATGATACAGAATCGTCATAGGAAAGTTGTCTTTGTGGTTCTTTCTGTGTCGTTTTTTTGTACCTGTAGCCATCGCGTGCTTTTGGAGCACGGTGGTCTGCTGCTACTGATGATTTACCCTCAGGTGCTTCCAATTTTCCCAAGACCGATGTTGTCTTTGGCGGCTGTGAAGTCAAACCCAAAACTTGCTGATGCGAGGAGCTACCACCTTTTTCATTTAGCAAGCTCGGTTCCTGTGGCAATGGTTCGTTCCAAGTAAGCTCTGAAACCACAGATGACACGGATGCTCGCTTACGTTGCCTATGTTGAGGCCTTGTCACCTGTGGCTTGGCATTCGTAGCTGAATCATTGCCATAGTTTTGTACAAGGTTTTTGGGTGCATAATCAGGTCTTGGTGAATCAGCAGAATGTTGGTGATACGGAGATGTAGACGTTGACGTCGATGGTGGATGTGGAAGTGGATGTGATATGTACGGATTAGATGACAAGGAATTCCGGCTCCTCCCTGAAACGTTTGCAAGCTCCTGCTCTTGCCACGTCACATCAGAGACTACCGATTGTTGGCAATCGGCACGTTCTGGACGCTCTGCAATTCCCCGAACCTTAGGTTTCGACGCACTCTGAGGCGTTGGAGGAAACTGATAGGATAACGTGGCGTTCGATGTTAAATCAGCAGTAGATTCGTCAAATTCATCGCCTGCAGGGGCTCTAGACAGCGCCTTATTCTCTATAGGCTGGCTTGTATGCTGTATCCTACTTTTTATTCTCTCCTTTGTTGAGGAAAAGCTTGGTAGGTGAGTCCTCATGGTTATACACTAACCCTGCATATTTGAGTTGCTCTGCGATTTTTCTTCAGGAAAAGTTAAGCGAGTCAGCTAGCCTCACCGTCCATAATTTGCAAATTACGACTAGAGAGACAAGACCCGGCAATTAAAGGATGAGACTACATCTAAGCCCCGAGTGAAATTTCCAAATAATCTTCGTGTCTCGGCAGATTTATCGGACTATGTCGGAGGGCTTTTCATAAATAGCGTTCCTCCCTCCGCCCGTTTTTTCGGAATGGTAAAAGAATATTGACATATTGGAATAAAATTCAGGCATCCTTCACCATTGATAAAAAATGACACAATCTCCACACGGTACTGGTATTAGGTAGAAGGCGAATGCAACTGTACTACCATTCCCGGTTTATACCGGGGATATTTTCTCTTGTCACCAGGCACCAGGGGCAGTCTCGTTTACCGTGGTACCTGGTACCGGAGGTATTGTGCTGTATAAAAAGCTTCGATGGTACGTGCCCATACCAGTACCGATAACATGGGATGGTGAAAATAAAAACACATTTGGGACTTCAGACTTCAGTGCAGAGGCGCGGGCCAAAAAGAAGGGTACGGTACGAGGAAGCATGCTGTCAACATCCTAAAAGAGATAGCTAATTTGAAAAGTGGTACTGGTACCGTTGATAGATGTCGTTTAGCTCAAAATTATAAAAATGTGTTTGAGGTGGAGCAAGTGGTTGCTTGAAACATTCTTCATAGAATAATATAGTATCAGCTGGTTCACTTTGCAACCTACCTAGAATGGCACTTTAGGACCGTTTGGAGTGCAGCCATCAATCAGTTTGGACATGGCGCTGTCCACATTGTTCCTCCGTTCCACTGATTCGGCACATCTTCTCGAACTACTACCCCTCATATTCACGGTATTTCGTTTCAGTGATCTTGCTCGTCGAGGGTTGTGATTACTGCCACCCAAACCAGAAGCGTTTTTGGAATCTTCCTGCATCATGCTGGCTCTAAGATTTCCTATTTCACTTCGTCTCATTCGAACAGGTCGCTTGGAGGCGGCGGGAGCTGTCATTGGAGCATTCAATGGGCCTCTTCGGTGGGGTCCTGGGGATGCATAGCGACCAGGAGAAGCGTATCTGCCCTTCAAGTCGGGACCAGGAGATTCAGCCCGAGCTATGGGGGCTTGGCCTCCTCCTGTCTGTTTGGACCTTTGCGACAGGTCACCCCAACCTGCTTCATCAACTTCAGTCGTCTCTTTATTGGCATTACTCGTGCTTGGTCTGCGACCTCCTCTCAGAGGTGCAGCACCCGTGAACCCTTCGACATTCATGCGACGACGGTTTATTAGTGTCGATTTTCTTCCACGTGGAGTATCGTGTACCGAGGCATCAAGTTTGGTGGGTTTTGGTGCAGCGAAGGGATCAAAGGCTTCGGCAGAGGTGCTGCCCCGTCGAGATGAGAAGGACGCAGGCTTGCCCATGTTGTTCGGTGCGCTCTGTTGAGATCGAAATGATTCGCTGTTGTAATCTTGAGTGCTCGATACTGACGGTCTTTGCTTTTTTCTTCCAGGAGTAACGAGGACTCCGGTACGAGAAACCTGTTGCGGGGGCGTAAGCGGTGCTGCCGGCATGCTCTGCCGCCTTCCACCAGATCTAACATGTGGTCTAGTAGTGTGGGCCGATCTTGGTGACATTGGTGGAAAGGTTGATTTCCTACCCATGGAAGGAGAAACGGATTGCCTTCCAGGCGAAGGGCTAGCACGGCGGCCTCTGCGTTTCGTTGTCCAACCAGCGGACATGGGCGAGTCCGGATAATTGCTAGATGACCGCCGAAAAGAATCGGAGGCTGCAGCCTTTTGGGGCGGAGACATGGGTGCATCAGCTGTTTCTCGCTGCTCAGTGGCGGAAGCAAAAGACTCTTGCGATGCTTGTCTTCTGTGAAAGCGGTTTCGTAATGAAGATGCGGAGGATGCACGTTTTTTCTTCCTAGTACTGATGTCATTCGGGGACGAATCTTGTTCGCCACCTTCAGCATTATTGATCGATCCCTGTGATCCTTGTCTTCTGTGAAAGCGATTTCGTAGTGAAGATGTGGAGGATGCACGTTTTTTCTTCTCCAAAGTGTCATTCGGGGACGACTCCTCGTTCTGGTCGCCACCTTCCGCATCATTGATCAATCCTTGTGATCCTTGTTTTCTGCGAAAGCGGTCTCGTAGTGTTCGCTCTTTCGAAGTAGATGCAGATCTGTTCTTCATCTTTGGCTTCTTGTCTTCCTTTTCAATATCATCATTATCTTCCTCCTCCTCCTGCTGTTCGTTTCCTGAATTGCGCGACTCCTCTTTCTTGCGAAGACGACCTCGCAAGGATCGTTCTTTTGACGCAGAGGCAGATCGTCGCTTTATCTTTCCATCCGTTTCATTTGGTTCCGCCTTCAAATCTTCGGATTGCACCTCGTCCAACTCGGCAGACTCTTCTTCCTGCTTTTTTCGAACGCGGCCTCTTAGTTTTCGTTCTTTGGAAGCTGATGCGGACCGGCGCTTTTTCTTTAGTTCCTTTCCAGACTTCTCCTTGCTTTCCTCCGTCTTCAATTGCTCCCACAGTTCCCCATCGCCTCGTTCTGACAAATCCTCCTGCTTGGGCGTTTTCCGTTCTTTGGAGGCCGACGATCGCTTCTTTTTCTTGCCTTTGTGCTGTTCCGGCGTTCCCTCCATTGATGCTGGGGTCTTTAGCTCCGCCACGCTAACATCGAAATTCACCTCACTAAATTCAAATGGCTCTGCTGCAAATTCTTTGGAAACCTCAGGCTCTTCGTGAACCATGGTAGGTCGTGGTGTGGAGGAAGATCTCCTCTTTTTCTCCTTCTTTTCTTTCCGTTCGGCGTTATCCTTTTTTTTCGATGATTTCTTTTCAGAACTACTCGTGCGCCTATTCTTCTTGGAGGACTTGGATGAGGATCGAGTCTTTTTGGACAAATTGTCTTCCTCCTCTCCATTTGTCTCGCGCACGTCATTCAATGGCATGAAATTGGGCAAGGCACCGACGTCGGATTGCGTTCGCTTTTTATTCTTGTTGGACTTTTTGAAGAGACTGTCGGATGACTCCAAGGACATTTTGGAATGACACGAAATAGAACCCAAGGAACCGCCAGTGGAAACCCGACGGAGTTCAATCTTCTTTTTTGCTACAGTCTTTGGTGACTTTAGATAAATAGTAGCTTCCGAAGGAGACCGCATCAAGTCGGGTGGTGGGAGTTCCATCTCGCTCACTGCTTGAGAATTGGCCTCCAAGGATTCTCTCAAAGCCTGCCGTCTCAGACGTCGCGCTTCCGATGTGTACGCTATGGACTTGCGGAAATGCAATGGAGTATTCGTCACAGTACCGGGGGACTGAGCACCATGCGACTCGTTGTGAATAGATCCGTGCAGTGACCCACCACCTGTGGACGACAAGCTGGATTGTCGCTGATGTCTCGGAAGCGGTTTGAGACTGCTCTTTTTGCTTGTGGGTGTTGTGGTGGTGGCACCATGATCTGAATTGCCAGGTATGGCCACGCCCTTGAAACTCGAAGGTTTGGTCTTCTTTTCAGCTTGCAATCGTTGCACTCTGTCCTTGAGACTGGAAGAAGTAAAGGCGGGTGCTGCCTTGGGTGTTGTAGCCAAAGTTTCCTTTGGGTCTGCACTTAGGAAATCCAATTCATCTGGTTTAATATCAATGTCGCTGAAGGACGTCAAGAAGGCAAAGGATGATTCACCAATGTCGTTCACCACTTCGGCTTCTTCTTTTGATTCACTGCTCATATCATGGAACGCTCCTATCGAACCTCCTGTCATATCAATTCTATTGATTATTCCTGAATTTTTTTAAAAAAGATTGTTGTATACTGAGACTATCTTCTGATCATGTCCTTTCACTGAATAATTCAATCTTTTCAGTTGCTGAGGTTCAGTTGAAATTAGTTTGCACTTGATGCTGAATGGGGGTGCAACTGTATGTTGGTTGGAGGTAAATTGTGTATGCGGGGAGATACATGCGTCGAAAGTGGTTGACGATTTTTTTGCCTGCCGACGAGAGAGTTTTGTTTGATCGTTGTTTTGGTTTCTACACTTGTTTTACCCTATTTAAAATATGGGATTGGGCATAAGTGAGGTCGACCATTCGGACCAGACGCTATTTGCTATGTATTTCATACATTTAATCCGCTGGATATCAAAAGAAAAAACATTTATGCAGATTATGCCAACCGCCTAATTCCTGTTTAGGAGCTATGACCATGAATCCTCTGATTCCATGGGGAATACGGAATCTTTCCTATAAAATGAGTCATAAAATCTTCTCAGACCAGAAATTCCGAGATACCACACATAATCAAAGCGCATTTTATATCGCGCGATTTTAAAAAAATTGCGTATCATCACATAAAATAATAAAATATTAACCAAGAGTAAAAACTGCATATATGACAACGACAATTTCAAAGGATGGCCCTGAAGCCAATGCACCATCTTCCTTGAGCACATCCAATGGAGAAGCTTCCAAAGAAGATGCGAAGCTATCCAAAACGATAAAGGCCATTTTGGATCCAGATCGCATAGAAGCTCTCTTGGCGTTTGATGCCACTCTGGTTCGCTACGAACCCTTTTCCTTTTTGGTGATATTTCGGTTTCAAGGGCGGAACTGGAGCATGATGATTTTGCCGTTATTGATATTGGGAATGCTCGACCTTGCTTGGTGGTTTATTTTGCATCAAGTGTTGTTACCAAGCAATGCCATTCGAGGGATTGAGAATGGAGAAATGACAGAAGATCTCACTGCGAGAGTGGAACGATTGGACGAATTGGTTTCTCCCATTCTGGTGCCAGTCTCTTTTCTTTTAGTATTTCGGTTGGGTCGGGCTGCTGTAAGGTATGTTGATTTATTTGTTTGACGAGCGTAATTTGCCCGTCTGAGGATTCAGGACAAATGAGGGATCGTGTATTCTCATATTGATCAATTATGTTTCAATCCCACCCATCAGATTCTGGGACGCGAGATCGGCCATGGGAAAATTGATTGAAGTTTGTCGGACCTTTATTTCCACCGCAGTAGTGGGGTGTCAAGCTTGCAAGGCCCTTGATCCTCCTGCACTGAGTGCCATGAACATTGTGGAACTTGTTCACGCCAAGAAGCAGGACGATGTTCGATTAAAATTGGTGAGACAGTTTGCTCGATGGACCTGTGTCTTTCCAATTGCCGTTCGAAACTTCTTAAGACCAGAGAGTCGAGCAGAATTTGAAGCTTGTTGCAATTTGGTTTGCAACAGCAAACGCACGAAAGGGAACGACGAGAAGCACGAGATGGGAATCAGCCCAGATCTGTTGGATTTGGTTTCTTTTCAGGAGGCCACGGAATTGCAGCATAGTGCCTTCCCAACTATCTTCGTATTGAATAAAATGCGATTGCTGGCGTGGGATGCTTCAGAAAGTGCGGGAGCTTCACCTAGCAAACAAGCACTACTCTATCGGCAACTGAACGAACAGATTGACATTTTGACCGGGGCATGGGGAGCTATGGAACGCATCAACTTGACACCGCTACCATTTGTCTACGTAGCCCACTTACGGACATTTCTAATGTTATACCTGTGCTTTTGGCATATATCCTCGATCGCACTGAATGGGTGGGTTTGCATTCCACCCTTGATGATTGCATCATGGGGACTGCTGGGAATTGAAGCGGCTGCTGTTGAATGTGAGCGACCATTTCACTGGAACAGAAATCACTTGGCACTGGGTAAGATGGGGGTTGTAGTTGCCAAGAATGTTCACCAAACACTGCTCAATTGCGGGTATTCCTAATAGAATTGGGAGAAGTACCAGGATCATGTGCATTGCCTAGCTACAGCTTTACTTCAGATGACTGGCATGAATCGTTGCAATGCAATACCTACTCAAAGGAAGTGGGACTAGGACTACAATATAGCCACTGTAAAATATAGTTATAATGTAAATTAATAGTCCAAACATGAAAACTACATGTACTCTCGAGAATTATTTGTAAGTAGCCGACGGGACAATTCAAAACAAAAAATGGGACTATGTTAGTGTTTCAACTCCCAGTCGTGCGCAGGTGCTCCAACCTTCAACGCATCAATTTTGGATAAGATCCGCGATAAAAAGAACATCTGTCAGCTTTTCGTTGGGATCATCGATCGGGAAGGAATCCTTCAACTCATCAAGGCAACATATTCTGCAGGGAAAATGACTTCTCTAACCGGGGCACCATTAGCCAAAATCGTGGCAGTGACATCTGAGAATCAAGAATTGAAGTCCAAATTGACAGAATCAAGGACCCAATGTGAGAATCTCGAGCAAGAATTGAGATTTCAAACGGCAAAGGCTCTAGAGTTCCAAGAGATGCTCGCACTCAAGAGTGACGGGGACGTGGATGCACTTTTGGCCAAGTTTATGGAACATTCTTTGACGTTGGCGGAACAGACTCTGGAGATTGATCAGCTGAAGTTGAAACTACGTGAATCCGAAAAGGAAAAGATCGCGAGAGACCAAGAACGCGAGGCGCACATTGAAATGATGGCGTCGCTCAATAGATATATTCGACAACAAGGAATTGCACTTCAACGCCTTGAAAATCCGTCCTCGCTGACACCAAAAGATTACGAATATGACGAGATTGATTCAGAATTTGATCAACTTTGTAATATTCATGACCACTTGAAGGACGTCAAGCTTGTCATTGAAAGGAAAGAGGCCCCAGTCGTGATAGAGGACAGTCAAAAAGTTAAAAAGTTAAATAAAGATCTGAAGCAAGTACTGGCTGAGAGGGCTCACCTGAAAAGGAAGGTCGAAGCACAGAATGCTGCCATCTCCATTCTTCAAGAGCGAAGTAAGACACGAGAAACAAGTAACTTAGCCTTGGTGAAAGACTTGAAAGAAAAGTACGAAAGCGAAAAACGTGGGTTACAGGATACGCTACGCTCGCTGGAAGCGCAAATCCAAACCCTCCGACAAAACGAAGAGCAATCAGAATCGGAGCCAAGCTGTCTTCATGGCGAGCTCATCGAAATTGAATCCCAAAAGTACGAGGAGAACTACGAGATTTACGAGCCCCTCCTATTCCTTACTGATACAAAGGCAGACTGTGACGTGTTTGAAGATGATGCATCCGAAATCACAGCCAGCACGTTCCTCAATTCAGAGTCCGAACAGTCCACCCCAGCATCCATGTCATCTCTGCACCAGAGGAAGCATGTGTCGCTAGATGACTACATGGATTTTGGAACCAAATTTGAGGCGATTGCAGACTTTTCGATGCAACGTTTCGAAATATAAGCGCGCTTTATGCGACAACGGGATCTCTCTACGAGGATCACAATGCATGCTACTCTATACAATATACACGTACACTTAGCGCCGACGCGACGAGCTTTAAAGGGTAACTACTGAGGCAAATAAAGGAAAAAAGTGCCTACACATACATGAATATGTCTGATAAAACACAAACTAAAAGTTACTTCGACACCCTGTGATGTTTCTGATTAGCTGAGTTGACTCAATCTTCCTCCATTTCGAGAGCAAGACGAGGAGAGAGTTGAACGAGTCGGAGTAGGAGACAACAGTTTGGTGCCCTTCAACCTCCGTTCTGTAGACTTAGATCTCCATTGCTGTCTTCTATTATCCTCCTCTTCGTTAGACTTGTCGCTGCATGTCGATTTTCGTCCTCTTCTGTGGCCGTCCGATGCAACCAGGTTCCGAGACGAAGGAAGCCGTTTGGGGGCGACGGGAACAAGATCTCCCAACATCGTGCAGGCTGATCTAGAACGGCGGACTGCCTCATTCAAAGATCCAGGAGTCTCCCAGATATCGGAGGAGGACTTGCTTGTTTTGAGGCGGCGTGGGCTGGGGGCTTTCAGCGGCATTTCGAATTCTGCATTTTGTGCACCAACGAATTGACTGGGCTTTCTCCTGAGAGCATTCTCAATAATTTGAAGTGTATCCTTTGATGGGGTGCGAGAGCTTTGTGTTCTACGATGGCCAGTTGACCGACGACTTCCTTGCTGGGGTCTTGTTTGCATGCTTCGTTGTCTTCGCCTTTGTGCTGGGTTGCTGACTAAACTTCTATGTGAGGAGCTTCGACAGTCAGCAAGTAGTCGTGAAGAAGAACCACCCCGCGGAAGGCCGCCCCTGCCTGCAGAACGGCAAGAATCAGCAAGTAGACGTGAAGACGAACCATCACGCGTAAGACCGGGTCTTCTTCTTTGGTGGCTTCCTGGGTCCTTGACTAAACTTTTTTCTGAATTAGTGCGAGAGTCAGCTACTAGTAGTCGTGAAGACGAGCCACCACGTGCAAGACCGACCCTATGGCTCCTTCTCTTGAAACTCCGTTGAGCAATCTTCGCATCTTTCGTCGCCTGGTCCGTGGCGGCCTCGGGCTCATCAAAATTGCCCTCTTCGTCCGAAAGGTCACTAACGTAAGCAGCCTCATCGTCCCCGTAGATGAGGTCTGCCAATGCTGAGCTTGACTCTCCTTGTTTTGTTGTTGTTACAACAACCTGATGGTCTTCCATTTCGCTGTCAGCACCATGCGAATTATCCGTGAGAAGTGCAGTTTCTTCCTCTGATTGAGACTTTCCCATCATCAAACTTCTTATGGATACAGCTTTCTTTAGCATTCCTGGTCCTCTTCGAGACTCTGACTCCTTCCGATTGATGGATATGTCGATTTCATAATCGTCTTCATTGAAGAGAACTGAGAAACTCTGGCTATTAATCTCTTCGAAGTTCATTTGCTTGCTTGGATATGTAGAGAATAACTTGAACAACTTTATTTTGTGAAGAGATTTACGGAGACATCTGGAAGTCATACCAGATATCATGTTCACTAAGACTTCACTTTTCGCTTCTCGGAGGTTCTAAGGTGCGGAATCCTAACGCCAATGACCACGGAATTATGCCAGGAAATCACAATGCCACCATTATTACTTATATACTGTTAAGAATATATATGGTGTCGAAACGCGCTTGAATTAATCGGAAAAAAATCTGTCACAAACCCGACAAGAAGTTTTGCGCTCTCGTGCGTATGGCCCCGCCGGCACGCAGGGATTTATTCGGAATAAAGTATAATACATTGTGTTAATCCCTGCGCGGAGGGACGCGCATGCCTATCTCCGACTGTCTCTATCGAGCATTCCGTAGCACCCATAACTTATGTAGAACATGGTTTTGAGCACTACTTCAATAGTTCTACATAATTATCCCTTGACAAGAATGGTGTAGGTGATTCCCTCCAACGCAGAAGTGTCGACAATCACTCCCCCTGACGGATACCAAACCCCGCCTCAGGACTCCCAAGGAGCCCGATGTTCAGCTCCTCAACGCGAGGACACACCACCACCATCGGCTTGTCATTGTATTTTTTCGGCTTCCCGACTCCCAAAAGTCGTCCACCGAAGCCCCTAATATTTCAGAAGTGCCTGTTCTATTATGGTTTATGGCTCATGTTTCCTCTCCAGGAGGTTGTTCATGAGCAAGTCTAACTGTTTCAATTTTTGCAACGGCAAAGAATCGGTCCAATCTATTCCCGGTTCTGACGCAAACTACCAGTAGTGGCCACGTCCATTGCTTGTGCGATTTCCTTTCTTCTTGCCTCATCCCACCCACATAAAAACAGTGACTTCACCTATATTGCTTGTTACAAGCCTGCATTGACACTATGCACATTGCAATCCGACACGGAACGTTCGAAACGAAAAAATCGAGACCCCAGAAATACCCTCGCTGACCTGGACGTCTCCCTTCCTGAAACAGAACATGGACTTCATATCGTCGGGCGCCTAGATCGAGATAGCGAGGGTTTACTTCTTCTGACAGATGATGGGCAATTCACAGCATCGGTCCTGTCAGAAAACTGCCACAAGGAATACTGGGCATTCATCAATCGCGGTCCACCATCAGCTGAATCCATGGAAGAAATGAGGAGAGGCAATCTCAATATTCGAGGAGCCACCACGAGACCGCCCTTGGCAGTTAATATCCTAGAGTCGGAAAAGAGGGAAGAATTGGCGTTGCCACCGCCTGTTCCTGGGATGGATCGTGGAACAACATGGCTTGAAATCCACTTGAATGAAGGAAAGAACCGCCAAGTGCGAAGGATCACCGGATGCACAGGCCACAACACAGTTCGGTTGTGTCGAGTAGCAATAGGATCATTCAGACTGCAAGACCATGCAGAACTACTTGAACCTGGAGCATGGAAATACATTCGCCGAGAGGATGTCCAAAGCGTCGGGGTATGAGTGAATGAGACTCAATCGGATTTCATCTTACGCGAGAGAACAAAAATTCGAATACTCTGTCTTCTCCAGTGGGATGTTGTGGTAGTCTCACCGACGAGACACTGACAATATACCACTGTAGCAACTTGTCCTTGGCCAAACAACTTTCGATAGGATCTAGTGCAACAACGAGAAGCACTGAAGCGGGCAATTCTTCTGCTTTCGGAATATACAGCCGTTATGTTCCCGTTTTTCCAATGTCCAGCTTGTTGGTGAGGCTTTGAAGCGGTCAGACCATCATAGTTTTACGACAGCGTTTACTTGTATGATCCTCCGCCAACCTACACCGTCGGTACTCAGAGAGATGAAAGACGCCGCTACGGAGAAAGTTATGAGCAGAAGACGGAGGCTGCAACTATCATCTCTAATAACACAATTCGTACACATACCAGTGGGATCAATTGTCGTACTCCTACTAAGCAGCACCTGTAACATGCTAATTCAATAGCAATTTGTTCGTATCAAATCATCCCCCGCAACCACCATGGAAATAATTTAATAGTTCGGTATAAGAACCAGGTACCTGGTGCAGAGGTACCGGTACTTTAAAATAGGATCTTCCAGCGATCTACTGTATTAGGCTTGTAAAAAGTTTTTCTATTTCAGCTCCATAATGATGCAGTACCTACAGTGCCCATACCAGTAACCGGTAAGCTTCTCACGTCCAACAGCAATTGTTCGTATCAAATCATCCCCTGCAGCCTCGGCGTCTTCCAGCGAAGAGTTCCAGCAGATCGTTGACTTTCCAGTGCATATATAGGTACGAGTACCAGGTACAGTGCCGCTACGAGAGACGAAGGAGTACGAATATCTTCCGGCAGCTGCTCACTGCCTCCTAGGAGGGAAAAACTTCATGCGTGGTCAGTCTAGGAGGCAACCTCCCGCTTTGAAAAAGTGCTCCGTTAAACACATTGGAAGTTTCAGCCACCAAATTCCAGGCTTTTCTAGTAATTTTGTCTTATATCTCCGCAAAGTTGTTTAACATTTGTCGCAATTGTGAGAAAAGGCTCTCCTTGAAGTTGTTCGCTGCTGTATTTTCGCAAATGAATTGAAACATACTTAATGAGAATATACCTGAGGCGTAACTATCCGCTATCGTGTGTTTAAAAGATTCTTCCGACTGTTATATCCGCCTGGGCCATTTTCTCCGATCTGTTGCGAATAGCTCCCATAAAATCTTTCCAACCTGAAATCATTTCAAACTTCCATATAATCGGACAACGACGAAACAAAATGGATTATCAAGAAACAGGAGACACCAAGGTTCAATTTTATCCTTCAGCCAAGCTAAGGATGTATCCAATGCCTGACAAGGAAGACCGTGTAGCGGCCTGGTACAGCCGTGAAGACTTTGTTGAGTTTCGAAAGCAACGAGCTGAGAACATTCGGACCATCCGAAAGTTGGGTATTCTAAACTTGAGAGCCGAACAGCAAGAGAAGATGTCGATTACTACCATGGGCATCCGTGGCGATCTTTCCTCCAAAAGGCGGCAAATCAGAGAACTGCGTCGAGATTCTCGATTATATTGTGTCCTTAAAGAGCAATATCGTCAGTATCAAGAAGGGATCAATGATCCGGAGGCGATCGCAATGTCATGCCAACATATTTCGCAGGAAAGCTCTATCGAAGCCCAAGAGGAAGGACAAAGAACTCACGAGTCAAGCTTGAAAGTATACGAAGAAAGCACATTGGAACAGAAATTGTGTTTCTCAGGCTTCATTATTGGTACAAATAACAAGAGAGCCGTCGTTCCAGAGCATGCGACCTCGTTTGCAAGGAGGAATGTCACACGATCGGCAATTGCAGCATGAATGCATTCTACGATGTTATTCTATTCTATTCTACGGGGACTATTCTTCCCATGATGGGCACGGGAGGTAAAATCGCATTCAGCGAGCGACGCTATTGCAAACTAGTCATGGCTAACAGCAACAAGCACAGCCAACACAAGTTTTCCGAAGCAGAAAATCAATTTTCTGCTTCAACTAGGACTACACTGATACATTATATTACATATATAAAAAGAAACATACGATAGACCTATTATATCCTTTTGACTTCCCTACGTATTTCATATTCCAATTTGACTTGAATGGACCACGGTGTTATTGCGCTCTTCCAAATTTTTTGTAGTTCGTGGAGTGAAAATCCATCCGACAGGTATATATGAAAGAGTGAGTGCGGCGGTATTTTAATACTTGCAGTCCGCGGTGTTCTTTTTGCCGTAAAAAATTCGCAAACCCGTTTTTTTGGTCACACATGATGTCATTTGAACGATGTAGCTCAAAATTTCAGGAGTATAGTAGTATGGGGCGCTGTCGGTAAGATACCAGGTATCATACGTAGTATTAAATTTTATTACTATTATAATACTAGAGTCAAACTAGGACTATGCCATAATAATATGAATTTAATTTTTATCAGACAGCAACGAGTCAATGTCGTCCAATGAAGACTTTTTCTTGTCGTTATCGCCCGTCTTCTTTGAACCAGCATTTCCTTCCTGCTGTTGTTGTTGTTGTTCCTGTTCCAAGAGATCCGATTTCTTCTTGACTTGCTTCGCCACCATGGATGCATAAATGCCACCCTTGGCAACCAATTCATCATGATTGCCTTGTTCCAGAACTGATCCTTGGTCCACCACACAAATGGCATCCGCATTCACGACAGTCGAAAGACGATGGGCAACCAAGACTACAGTGGCCTGGCTTTCCGCAATCAGATTGGACAGAGCCTTGTGCACAGCTTCTTGGCTATGTTCATCCAATGCACTTGTGGCTTCATCCAATAGAATAATCTTGGGTCGTCGTAAGAACACCCGAGCGATGGCAAGTCTCTGACGTTGACCTCCGCTGAGCCTGTTTCCACGCTCCCCAATGCGTGTTTTGTACCCATCCTTCATTTCGGAAATGAATTCGTGTGCATATGCCTTCTTTGCTGCTTCGACGACATCCTCGTGGGTATACTCGTCCTTGTCGAGTCCATAGGCAATGTTTTCTTCGACCGACAGGGCGAAGAGCTCTGTCTCTTGTGTCACCACACCAAAGAGTCTGCGAAGTTGCTGGACCTTGAGGGTCTCGTAATCCTGTCCATCCAATGTGATTTTGCCACCCTTTGGATCGTAGAAACGCAGGAGAAGATTAATGATGGTCGATTTGCCTCCACCCGAACGTCCCACAAGAGCCACAGTCTTTCCAGCCGGTATGGATAAACTAAAATTGGAAAGGACCTTATTGTCGGGTCTCATTTGATAATGAAAGGATACATTTTCGAGTTGAAGACCCCCTTGGACATTTTCTCTCACAATGTCCCGACCCTTTTGTGGATCAATGTCGGGATCGGAATCCCAAAGAGAAAAAACCTTTTCGGCTCCTGCCGCACTTCGAGTAAAGCTGGTAATGAGGCCTTGAAGATTTTGGTAGGCATTGTTCATCATGTTCCAAAAGAGTTGAAAGGTGACTAGTTCTCCAACAGTGAGTTCCCCATTGTAGACCAAGATACCTCCATAGTACAAAATCAAGATTCCCGATCCCAAATCGAGATATCCCGTCAAAGCTGAAGTGAGACCATTTCCCCAGGCATCCTTGATTCCACAATTCAGCGCTTCCTTGTTGGTTTGCGAATAATTGTGAAGGACTTGATGTTCGCAACCAAAGGCCTTGACGGTTCGAACATGGATCAATGCCTGCGAGGCAATGCTATTTCCTTCGGCCCAATGGGACATCATTTCTCTGGCCAATCCCTTGCTCCACTGTGCGTATTGTTCCCAAAGGTAGGAAATGGGACCGACCGTGACAAAGGCCAGCATGCTCAATCGGTATGATTTCCAAAAGCACATGATGAGTCCTCCAATTAAAATGAGAATATTACTGAGAAGCGAACTTAGGGAAGATTGAATGGGCGCCATCATGAGATTCAAATCATTCGTCAATCTTGAAATCAATCGTCCCGATTCGGTTCCATCAAAGTAGGCCACATCTTGGACCAAGATTTTTTCCAAGAGTTTATTGCGGAGCACAAACTTGAGTCGTCGGCTGACCAGCGTGAAAATGGCCGAATAAATGGTCGAAATGGCACCCTGTGCCACCATGATCCAGACGTAGATTTTGATAAAGTGCAAAAATCCAGCCTTGTCATATGCCCCAGTGTCTGGATCCGGAATGACCTTGTCAATAATATTGCCTTGATAATGTGGAAGGAGGAGTCGTGAGGCACTGCTCATGGCCAACAAGACAAAGCTAAGAAGCAACAGTGGCAATTCCGATTTGGCCATTTTCATGGACCTCGAAAAAAATCCCCCATTGGAGACACTAGCTTCCACCCGCACACCTCGATCTCCGCGCAACATGTTTTCACCGACCGTCGCGGCATCGCTTCGACGAGCACACGACAAACAAACATCGTAATCGCACAAGGAGCATCGGTAACATCCAATGATCGCCCCATTTTTGGCGGCCGAATTTTTCAATGTCATTTTTTGTTTGCACAAGTCGCACCAATGGATGCTAATGGCCCGACTGGTGGAATAATACATGGGATGTCGATGGACTTCGGCCGGCAAATACAGGGCTTCCGGTCGGGTCAATTCTTCCACCAAGGCTCGAAAGACAAAGGTCTGGACATTGATCCATAACACCGTGAGACAGAGAAGCACAATAATGACATAGGTGTAGGCGGCAGAGTCGTGATCGTGGTCATTATGATCGACAATATGTGTGGTGGAAACCTTCAATCCCGCATAGACTTGAAAAAAGGTCGAAGCCAAAAAGAGACATACAAAAATGACGTTTTTGACAAACTCTGGTTGGGTGCCTTTTGCCATGATTTTTTGGAGCCATTTGGAACATTTGGACGTGTTGTTGTTGTTGTTGTTGTTGTTGTTGTCGTTTGCTTCATCGTAGTCTTCATGATTGTCTTGATCATCGTGGTCGTCATTGTTGTTATTGTTATTATTGTTGTTTCCCAAAAGAGGTTCCTCTAACCCGTTCCTTCCTTCTTCTTCTTCACTTATGACAGTACAGGTTTGCTGCAGAGGTTCATCGCGATCATCTTCCGTCGGAACCTTACTATAGCTTCCATATCGTACGCCAATCCACAAGAATAGTAACGTGAGACAAGACCGAATCAACGCCAATACAAAAAGGTCTCCAAATTCCGCACTTGGCTGCGTCTCTTCGGCGATCTTGGAAATGGGATGCAAATGAATTCCTTGTTGGATGGAATGCAGCAAGCATTTGGAGAGACAGTGATGAGGATGAGGATTGTCATTATCATAAGTATTACCATAAGTGTCACCATCACCATCACCATCATCATGATCGTCATGACAACCACGACACGTCAGATACAGCGTCAGAAAGGATCCACCAACATCCAAACTTAGCAATAAGGCCAAAATGGAACCAAAGATGCGCACCGTCCGCTTCTGGGCTTCGTCGTCGGAGCGAGCCTCGGAATTCAAAATACCTGCCAAGGACGCTCCCAGCATTGGTCCTCCGCGTCTTCCACCAGGAGGCATGTTTGTTTGCTTGTTTGCTTGTTTGCTTGCTTGTTTGTTTCTATTTTATTGTTTGTTTCTTAGATCCAACCACAACAATTTATAGAAGACGTGTACCGTACCCTATGAATAATACTGCAGCTTCATCTAGAGAGTAGTTTTTCAGAAGCCAAAGGATGGAGAAAGATGTTTATATTTTATATGTGACGAAACGTGGGTATGTGTTCTTTCGGGCGGGGCGGGACTGAAAATGTTTGGTCGGACATGTCGAACAATGCGGATTTTAGAATCTTCTCTTTGCTCCCTTTCTGGATTCCTGCAGCTTCTTGGCACGTTTATTGCTTCCTGGAGATTTTGCTTTTTTGTTCATCTTGGGAGCTTTGGCCGGTCTGGCCTGGTTCATTGTTGGTGGCGGGGCTAGGACTTCTCCTCCTTCTTCTCCTCCTCTTCCTGTTGTGGATGAAGGAGCGGTAGAAGGCGACTCGGATGGTGACCCAATAGAAGGAGCGGGCGACTTTATTTGGTTTGGATCGCTCCCCCAAGGCCCTCTTGGCTTGTTTCCACCTCCGCCGCCGCCGCCGCCACCACCACCAGCAGCGGACAATGGTGGTGTTTTGCTTGGAGCTGCGCTTGCAACTAGGTTCATAGTTGGAGCACCACTGGGTGAACTACTTCCACTCGGAGCTGTACTGGGAGATTTGCTCAAGCTTGGTTGTTCAGATCCAGTGGGAACAACACTGGGAGATTCGCTTTCACTTGGAAAAGCACTGGGCGAAATGCTCTCACTCGGATTTGAACTGGGAGAATTGCTTTCACTTGGGGAGCCACTTGGTGCCATACTTTCGGATGGAGCAGCACTGGGAGAACTGCTCTTACTCGGAACAGAACTGGGAGACATGCTTTCAGTCGTAGAGCTACTGGGCTTAAAGCTTTGACTTGGAACAGAACTGGGAGACATGCTTTCACTTGGAGAACCACTTGGTGCAATACTTTCACTTGGAGCACCGCTGGGAGAAATGCTCTTACTCGGAACAGAACTGGGAGACATGCTTTCACTTGGAACAGCACTGGGCTTAAAGCTTTGACTTGGAGCACCGCTGGGAGAATTGCTTTCACTTGGAGAACCACTTGGTGCAATACTTTCACTTGGAACAGCACTGGGCTTAAAGCTTTCACTTGGAGCACCACTTGGAGCATCACTGGGAGCTGCAGACGGGGCACAAGTGTTGTAGTCTGCAACAATGGGAGCTGCATTGTTGATTTGCGCAGCATTATTATTGTTCGCATTCCCAGTAGCTTTGCCGCCAAAACTGGCAAAACCAGAATTGGAGAAGTATTGAATCCTGGCGCAGGCGCTCAAAGGATTGCTGCCGCATCGATCAGAATCACAGTTAGTTGACACGATGGTACGGAACTCTGCAGTGGGTTCTTGGTACGCAAAGTTGGTGTTGGAAAACGCGGATGTATCACATGAGCTCTCAGCTCCCCTGTCATGTATGCAGCCGAAATTGTGGCCCAACTCGTGAGCAAAGGTATAGACTCCCGTGGCGCAATCCCAACGTGTGATAGAAACCATTTTATTTATTGGAAGAATGTAGGGGGAACTTGTTCTGCGACGTGCAAGCCCACCTTCAATCAATAATGTTAGATGATTGCAACATTGGAATACTCGAACAACGAGCCAACAAGCCAAACTTACAAATGCGAGTGTCGTCCTCAATGATCATGGCAACTGCATCGGCGCATTTCTCGTCCCGCAAGGCAATCGAGTTCGTCATACCATCGTCAATACCTGCTTCTAGAGCATTTAGAGCTGGTACAAAAGCATTAGGTGCGACACTATCCTCGGTATAGCTCGTTCTATAGGCATGAACCAGACGAACCTCGGCATTAATGCCAGAGTTAGTAAAGGCAGTGTTTGTTTCCGAAAATGCCAAATTAATTAGGCCTCGCATGTTTTGCTCCGTGGTGGAAGTAGTAGTGCATCCTCCGGCCATGCCAGACGCATTGCATTCAGCATCCCTAGTCCATAAAACCATAATATCAATGACGGGTGTGATTTGTAGAGATCGCCCTTCCTGTAAAACCTGCCGGACCTTGTTGTTGTCAGTTAACATGCGGCTAGCTGGAGAGACTTCTACTTCCGCATCTTCAGAATCTTCAGAATCAGGATAGTCGCTGCCTGGTTTGCAATCAATCACCTGGCTGCCAGCGAAATCCCGTCTCAACTGGCAGACAGTCCATGCTCCGTCTTCCATGTCCACAAGAGAACCAAAGAAGCCATTGTCGCTGCTGATAATGTTCGCTGCGCCACCAGCCGGGGACTCTCCAGCCCAACCTTCGACTTTGCTGGGTTTCTTCTTATAAGAGATTTTCTTACCATTGGGCAAAGTGAAGTCAATGTCATCGTTGGACTCGACATCGATCTCAAGTTCAACCTGACAGCGAGGCGCTCTGGAGTTGTCATTGCAGTTTATAGCTTTGATAGTTTTGCGTCCTTGGTGCGCTGTTGAGGGAAAGATTGAGAGCTTTGTACTCCTGCTGAAAGATGCTTTCGCTGGGTTATAGTGCTTACCATTTTGCGAGGAGACAAGACCAAGTCCGCTGAAGAAAAGAAAGAGGTTCAATTTCATGTTCAAACTGCTCGATAATGGGTACCAGTAGTAGTCGCCGAATGATGATCGTTCCTGTGAAAGATTTTATGTTTGCATTTCCGATAGTCATTTCCCGCTCCCGATGCGGACGGGCGACCAATGATATTGTATTGTTTAGACCATTGATCACCGATACTTTCCGTTGTAATAATTTTGTCTGTTCAAAAGCCAGCAGAGCCCAAAACATTTTTTCAAAGCACCGCGGTCATTAGAGTTTCAAAAGAAGAAAACTTAGAAATACATACTGTTTTACCATCGGTTCCGGTAGCACGATCAAACTGCCCGCCGTACAAAATGCGTAGACGTGGTACAAAACCTGTATTCGATTGAGTCTATCGGCACTAATGACACGTGCGATTCAAAAATAGTAACCGAGGCAATCGCCTCAAACCGTACAAACGACCTTGTTGTGATTACATATCTTGTTTTTTGAATGTGTACTATGTGCTTAATGTATACAGATTAGTGATATATGCACTTTAATTACAATATTTGGTATAGGCTCGATCAGATTCAGGCATTTCCACCAAGTCATCTGAAATGTTGGAATGAGTCAAAAGAAAACAGTTGCCGAGCATCTCTTTTCCATCGTAGCACTCCATACCATCGCCAAATACTGATCCCAATAGGTAAAGTAACAACTTTGCTGGCGGTCCGACCTTGTCTGGGTACCGGCACAGGGCCCTAGGAAAGATTCTCAACAACTGTTAGACTGTAGGCCCACCATTCGACCATCCAGGTCAAATGTATGCAGTTTGATCCCTTCTACCTAGAAAACCCCCAATTCAACCAACCTATCGTCGTTACATGTACCCATAGAGAAACAATGTATGTTAGAATAAAGAAATGCAATTAAATTAGGCCCATCTTACGACAAATACTGGTTTTGGGGCAAAACTTACATGAATTCTGACCCATTCAGGCCACTGTACGCTTGATTCAGGCCGGATTAATGACGAAGTCGCATAATCTTCGAACCACAAGGATCAATGTAAGAGACTGGTGCATTGTTGAGTGGCTGTCCCTTACCATGGCGGCCATGAGCGGCCTTTGGGACCTGCCGAACAATGGCAAACCGAAAGGAAAAAAAATGAAAATCCAGAAATCTCTGCAGCCAAAGTACATGAAGCAACCCAGCAAGGTTTCCGACCTGTATAGACACCAATAGAGCCTACCAACCCTCGGAGAAACCCTTTCTTTGTATGTGGAGCCCATTATGGACCCCAAAGGATCGCCCTGCAGAACCAGGTGGACGAGCCATGGTTGATTGTAGTATGATTGAGGCGGAACAAATATTGAACTGCCACCACAGAAGTAGCCATAATATCAATAAAGACCACCGCCGCATCTGATTCCATCTTCTCTTCTTGTGGGACTCATGCCATGCAATTCATCTGTTTTTGACGAGTTTTGCCACTTGATGGACTTGGTTCAAAATCGTTATGTACGAACCATGATAGCAACCATTAGATAGTAGCAAGGCCTTTGGGATATCAATAGAAGCAGTCCCCGCAGAATGTTTCGTGTCTTTTCCCCTTTCTTCGTCCTAAGGAGTCCAGAAACGGGGGGACAACCACTGTTGAGACATTGTTGGTGTGCTTCAGCGGTCATTTTGGAGACCAAAGAAAGCAATGCGCTCAGATCACTTCGTACAAAGAAGATAGATAGGAATGATACAAAGATATCGTTAGCTCTGCATCCATTTCCTCTGGGCGGACGATGCCTGCAAGAATGATACAAAGATATCGTTAGCTCTGCATCCATTTCCTCTGGGCGGACGATGACTGCAAGTCTGTCAAAGCTCACCATAATGTCGCAGCAATCACATCCATCGGCCATTTTCGGTAAATTTCAACGGTGGGATCTTCCGTTGTGCAAGGATTTTTTCGATTTTGGGCTTCTACAATGCATAATGAACGAGAGTATTCAAAAAATCCTTGCACAACAATGTTTGTTGACGCCAACGAGCCTCCAGGAGGTTGATGATGGAAATGGAAGGTTTGTGTTTCTTCCATATGGTACAATTTCTACGAATAGCCACGAAGGTGCGCGCAAAATGTAAAGGTACTATTCTAGGCATGATTGATGACACATCCTACCAGAAACTTGGATTCTACGCAAATCTACGGCGAGTTTCCAAAAATTGATTTGGACTGTACCTACCGGGTACATGCATTTGCCGAAAACGCCTTCAAGCCCAACATGACTGACTCCTTCAGGGCATCAGCAGCGCTTCATACTGCATAAGTAAGTATCTGGTGAAAAATGCTCAATATGGACTATTTGAGTGCTGACGTTCGTTTTTCCGTAAATGAATTTTTTCAGAACCAGCCAGCTCAGCAATTATTTAATTTTTATATGGACCCAGACCAACAGAAATAGACGACTCTTAAATGAGCTGACGTGTCAGTAAAAACTTGGATCTAACACACATGTACCAAAATGCGAACCGTCGTCAACGGGTTGCCTACATTGGACACACACGTATTACACGTAGCGTGCGAGTGAGGCCAATCCACACGGTCAACGCGAAACTCGATATGTGCGCGTTTTGTGCACACTTTTTCTGTTTCGTTTTGGTGCCGGGCAAAACTCTCCACACAGCTGACAAACGCGAAACAGAAAAACTCTAGTCAATCGGACCAATCAAAATTCAGCTTGAATGTACCCTCGTTTTGTTTTATTTCTTTCATCAACGTCAAAACATCCGCGCCATAGCGTTTTCATCATGGTTACTGTAGAATCCTACAGGTTTGGTTGTTTTCAGGATCGCTCGTCCTACAAATACTGAAACTTCTACTACCCTTTAAATATTGTTAACTTTAAATAGTGTTAACTAGTAATACCTTTAAGTGTTGCTACCCAATGTATCTTTCATTTGGTTTATTGATTGGCGGTGGTGGCTTGTCTCCAGTCCTGGATGGCCAATATATTTCATGGCGATGCCAAAGTATATCAAAATGTTGAATCAGCTTCCTTCTGAAGCTCTTCAAAGAAAGGGTGCACACCGGGATAGCCGCTGGAACAGCTACTGTTTCGTCATCAATAGCCATGAAATCCATGGCATCTCCATTATCGTCATCATTATCCTCGTCATTGTCATCGCTGTCATCACTCTCTTTGTTTGTACGATCAATGTCCACTCCCATGCCAGAAGAATCGTGAGTTAGCATGTCCTCAACTACACGAGGTGGGATTTGTGGCAATGCAGTTCCAAAAAGGTCGCAGATGTCATCACGGTCATGATCCCCATCTTCTCCTCCAAGATAGCGGGATGCATTCCATCCTTCATCCAGACCATCCTCCGCCAATAAAAAGTTGTGGAGGGCGCAGCAAGTCAGCCATATTCTGTCGCAAACTTCTATTCCATGTAGGGGAATTCCTGTTTTGAGGATGCGGAAGCGCCCTTTCATGATGCCAAAGGTACACTCCACGTCTTTCCTCATGCTTTCCAACCACTTGCTAAAACATCTCCTGTAGTTGAGTCGATACAGCTCATCAGCCTTGTTGGAGGGCCATAGGGTTGGGCATTGCCCATGACGCCTTGAATCGGAGTTTTTGTGTTTGTTTGATTGTTGTGCTGATGATTCGTTGGACCCAAAATCCTGTTTGGTTGGACGTCAAAAATCCAACATTCCAGGAGCTCTGGAATGTTGGATTTTCATTTTCCCAACATTCGCGAAACAGAAGTAGTCTGTAGAGCTGGTAGGATTTCTACGTTGGTACATATTCTACCTACGGTATTTCCTGTTTCGCGTTCGCGAATGTTGACCGTGTGTGGATTGGCCTGAGTGGAACCAAAAGTGACGACATCACTCCCCAACACCGATCGCCTCCCCGAATGGAAAATTGAAAAATAGAAGGCAATCCCACCTTCCCCTTTTATGCTAGTGATATATTTGCACTTCTCAGCACGCTCATCAGGGGATGTTTCACCATTACCATTAGAACCAACCAATGCAAAAACTAAAAAGTACAATACAACAGTATCAAGTGCATTTTCCAAAATCTTCTCTTGTTTATTAGTTTTTAAATTGTGTGCGTGTGCTTTAGTGTGGTGGTGGTGGTGGTGTTTCTCTATGTTCAATTTCAAGTGTGTGTTGTCTGCAAAGTGGCCCGTCTTCTTTTCCCCTGGCAGCTTTGCTTACTACTTTGTGTGTGTGCACGTGAAAACTGAGATGTACGGTGGGGTTTGGTGCAACAATTTTAAGCTATTTATTTAGTACTCATTTTCGTGTAGCTCCGTGTCGCAGTTGACCACCAAATAAAAATGGTTCCTTTTTGCTCCGACTCATTCGACCGTTTGAATGTCTGAGCTGATATCATTCATTCTTTGGAATAAAATTGTAGGATGAAGTTAATAATACACGTACACGTACACGTACTGCAGCATACACTGCCAGCAGGAGTGGTCGCTCTTCTCTGCCTAATACTAGTAATTACTTGTACTAAGAGCTGGTACTACTTCTGCTGGTGTGCAGCAGTAAAAGGAAGGGATGACGTCAAATAACAAATAAAACTGGTATAAAGGATTGATGGATTGATGGATTGATTGATGCATTCATTCGTGTTATTGGAGTAGATAGGTACATTGTTTGGCGATGACACAAAACGATGATATTGGAGTATGACAATAAAACTGTTTGGCGATGACACTCCCTTTTTTTGTGTGTCCGTTTTACTCTTGTCCGTACACGTGTACTGTGTGCGTATGGAGAAGATTGACGAAAGGTCGTTGTGGGTGATGTCATCCGTTGGGTATCGCTGTTGGTCGAATTTTGATTGACGGAAGCGTCATATGCTCCCTTGCGTGTTCCTAACACATGTCCCAAAATGCGAACCGTCGTTAATTACGGTTCGTACTGCAGAAGAAGGAGCCATTGGATTACATACCTACAGTACCGGTACCTGGTACGGTATCTGCTCGTTGGACACACACGCACGTGCGTGCGTGTGGAACCAGAAGTGACGACATCACTTGCCCCCCCGTCCAACCGAACGAACGCGTTCGCCTCCCCAAGCCAACCCGAATGGAAAATTGAAAAATAGAAGGCAATCCCACCTTCCCCTTCGAATATTTATGCTAGTGATATTACTGTAAAATTTGCAATTCCCACTCTCTTTACCATTTTATAATACCATTAGAACCAACCAACCAACCAATGCAACTAGCCATCAAGAATAGTTTCCAAAATCTTTTATTTTTTATAAGGTTTTTAAATTGTGTGCGTGTGCTTTAGTGTGGTGTCTGTTTGTTCTCTATGTTCAATTTCAAGTGTGTGCGTGTGGTACAGTTGAAAGTTATAGTGGCATTGTGGTTCTTGTACAATCCATCCATCTATTGATTCATTGTGGTTCTAGCTGGAAAAGAATTCTCGTTGAATCTTGCGCTGTGCCTTGCGAGTGCATTGTCTGCGACAAGCCTTGCGAATAGCCCCAGCGTCTTGAGAATGATCCGAAGAAGTCAAAATACTGCGTCTTTCTTCTGGACTCAAGAGCAATTCACCTCGAGATTTGCGACGCTGATGGTCACGTAATTCTTCAAAATCGTTAATGGCCTTGGTCTCTTCTTGATTGTATTCCCATCCAAGTTCTACGGGACATCCAATGCTACAACATGGATGGTCTCCCAAGACTTGTGGATACGAGCGAATCTTGCAGTCTCCAAAGCGGACCGATTTGGTGCCGGTGGAATGTCGTCTCATCATTTTGGACGAGAGACCGGAAAACGAAGTGGTGGATTCATCGTCACTCAAGGTGGAAGAGGAATTGGAGCGCACGGGTTCGTGTTCTGGTTGTTCTTGTTCCTCTTCTTTAATGGTCTTGGCTGGTTTCGTGGAAACATCATCCTCGTGCTTGTGGTGACGGAATCGTTGCAAGTTGACAATGCTGCTCAACGAGTTTCTGCGGCCCATGAGTCCCATTTTGTATTTGTATTTGCGGTTGCGTTAGTTGCTGTGGGTTGTTTTGTTTTGTTTTGGTTGGAATAAAGTTTGAGACAAACTTTATATGGACTGATGACAGGCTATTATTATCTTTGTGTTCATGTAAGGCAATCGAATGTCTATTGTCTTTGTGTATTGTAGTGTTGTGTTGTGTTGTGTTGTGTTGGTTCTGTATTGTAAAACAAAACAAATTGAGAAAGGAGTTTCAAATTTGTTTGTTCGTTTTGTGAGATAATCGTGTGGGCCTCGAAAAAACTCGAAAGGAGAAAAACGCAACTCACTTCGGGAGGTTGGACGTAAAACTGCTGTAGCAGTGAGCAGCGGCGTATGTGGCACAAAGCTGGCTGGTCGTGCCAGATAGGCTACGTTGTTAGTCCGTGGGCACCACATATACCAAAAAAGGGCCTTGGACATTTCCTGTGTAGAATATGTACCAACAGTCGCGTGGAGAAGGTCTTTTATGGGAATCCCGGACAAGACAGGAACAAAACCCGAAGCCACACGTACACACACACACAAGTTTGAATGCAATTGCATTGTTTCTGGGATTGCGCGCGCAGGCACATATCATTTTCTATACGTGCACGAGGATCCCAAAAATCGCTTACGAATGACCACCAGGGGCGTTGAAACGCACCTCCGACCAGGAAAAAAAGTACCAGTGCAGCCTCCGAAACGACTTCGGCATTGAATATCTCTGGAGCATTCGTTTCGACCACACATTGTGCACAGCGTTAAGTAATGGTCAGTGATTTGGTCGTTTTGTCACGTCTGTGATAATTAGACTTCTCACCAATCCTCGGAAGAACCTTTCGTCTCACACAAGCTTCGGGCAGAAGTCTGCTCTGCGAACCCAAACATCATTATCCGGCAGTTCTGAGTTTCGTTTTTTTTTTGGTAATCCGGTAAAGGGGAAAAGTGTACGTCGATCATTCCCACAAGTACACACGTCGATCGTTGTCGAACGTCATTCATTCGTTCCTTTGATCGTAATATATATATATATAACGTCGTGAAATGTCGATCGTCATTTTGTAAATGTCTTTTTTTTAAATATGGGACCAAAGAAACACGTTGTGTTTATTTGAAATCCTTCAGGTTTCTTTTTGTAGTTATATATATAATGAGTTTTATGAGAACTCTAAAAGTGATTAAAAAGTACGGTGTAGTTGATGTTTTACTCTTGTTCCGGTTTTACTTTGGAATAACAGGGGGTAATGGTACTGCAATGGTACTGCAATGGTACTGCAATGGTACTGCAATGGTACTGCAATGGTACTGCAATGGTACTGCAATGGTACTGCAATGGTACTGCAATGGTAAGGGTAATGGTAATGGTAATGGTAATGGTAATGGTATTGGGCAAAAAAGGACAGAGACAGTAGTCTTGGTAGAAATTGGGTATGGAAATATATGACAATAAGACTAGTATTTTAAAAAATCCTAATAGTAGTCCTATACTGTATAAATAATACTATGATGATAGCTGCTGGCCATTAATACCAATATTATAGACTCCTGCTCCTGACTACATGGTGTACGTCTGTCAAGGACGAATGGGCCAGATGATGATGCTGGATTTATTATATAGTTCCATCTTCCTCTAGTCCTAGCATCAGCTAGTATCCTATGCTACAAGAACTCCTCTGCTGTTGTGTGACCTTACTACTGCCAAGGGACAGGGACAATATGAACAGCCACATACCACTAAATGAACCAGGTGCATGAAATTGGAGCAACAACATTTACGCAAAAACCACAACCGCAAAAAAGACCATGGACTGGGCGGAAGACGATGTCCTCTTATGAGCAGGCCACCAAAGAAGATTTCTTATCCACTACTAGAGCAGCAAGTGGATGGATTGGATTACATGTGTGCTGATCATTACTATAGGAGGTACCATACGATACTATCCTCTTGACAAAATACCATGGGTGGTTGCTGGTAGTTCTAGTGGTATATGTTCAGCAATGCAAGAATGCAATGGATGTCGTTCAGATTCCTCAGCATGATCATTGCGCCGCTGGCCATGTAGTAGCAGGTTATGCAAATAATAAGTTTTTGAGGTTGGGGATTTTGATGATCCTGATGATCCAGACTATAATGTCGTTCATGCAAAAGGGATCAGCAGATTGCACATCAACGACGGCCGTGGGTTGGCTGCCTCCTCCTAAAAGCGACTATGACTACTGCTAGAAAATTGTTGGAAAGAATTGAGGCAGCAACAAGCGGGTGTAATGTAATGAAGAGTATACTAGTTGTACTAATGACAAGAATGATAATAATTGTCATAGATCATGCATCATGATTCTTCCAGTTTGGCTCCATCCCTCCCATTGGCATTACTATTGTATTTCAGTTTATGAACCCAATACAGTAAGTCTATTTTCATGTTTCTCACTTGTTTTCTCGAAAACACTATCACATTATATTTACCAATAGTCTGACCATCACCTCCCACAGACATGGAATAATTCCCAAATTTACGCAAGTTCAAATACTATGTTATACTGCTGTATGATACGATAGTCACTATTTGTAGCTAGAAGTCGGCAACTGAATTGAAGCTTTAAAGAACACTTGAAGAAAAAGTAAAAGAGCTGACAGCTCCCATAGATACGCCGTGACTGTACATATACTAAATCTGAAGGGACGAGGCCAACATTTCTCCCTAGCCTGCAATTTGAAAAGGAGCAGCACTTGCATTAAATGAAGATGGTGCTTGGTTTTTGTGTCACAGCATGTGGTGTGGAAGTAGTCTACTGACAGGTATTTAGATCCATTATATGATTTTGGTGCTGGTACTGGTACACTGGTCCCTCCGTTTTTGATTTGTGCTGCCACGACATCAGTGTGTGGAACATCAATATTATCAAACTAGACAATAGAGCAAAACCTGAAAAGCAACAAAGCAGTTGCCGCCTTGTAGCTAGAATGATTACGTGGTGCAAAATGAAAAGCAGGTGCTGCCAACAAGGGACGATGGTGGCGGAACAAGAGGCAATAGCCCCATCTTGTACGATATGACCTTCTTTGATTAAAAATCTTAAAATTTGAATATGCACCATTTGCTCACAGTGTATAGACCAGAGTTGTATCCGTTTTAGATTCCAAATTTTGGTCTAGAAGGGGTCAACAGGAAACCAGAGCCGGGAATCTCATTTCTGCCGCAGCATTGCAAACATCATCCAAAGTTGATATAGACAGGTATATTGATAACTTTTGTTGGGGTCTTCCCGTGTCTGGATACCGACACGGAGATTCTTGGCCACTTCTGGCTGGATTGCATTCTGAATCGACGACAAATGACAAGTAGGTGCAATTCAATCACTTCTACCTTAAATTCTCCCATTCCAAGCCGCCAAACCTTGTTAGATATACCCATGGAAGTAAAATAAGTTTTAGACTAAGGAAGTTTGAGGAAATTAGGCCAACAATTCGACAATTCCAGAATTTTCAACAAACTTACCTCTTTTCTGACCCCATTTTGGCCTCATGATACTTGATGTAGGCCGAATCATTGCCTTGGTCCCAAAAAATCCAAGCCTTTGGTATCCAAGGGAGACTCTGGTGTATTGTTGAATGGATAGCTGTCCCAATGGCGGCCACAGGGACCTTCAGAGCGGCTGAGAACGGACAGCACCAGTCCTAATAGTAGTCCTATAGTAGCTGCTGGTCAATGTCATTATTATAGACTCCTGCTGGCTATGTCTGTCAAGGACAAATGAGCCAGATAATATCATTATTATGATATTAAATCACTTCATGATTTGAAGCTTCAATGCTGATGCTAACATAACTTTCACTCGATCGAAAGACAGCATACCTATATTATTACAAGAAATGATTGCTACCGTACAATCCTGAACGCCATTCATTCGGTCCACATGAGACTAGCTAGTATTAAAATGGCTATTGTTTTGCGTATAGACTAGACAAAGAGTGAACATCATAGTATGGTTGTCTCAGTTCAATTCCATCCTCGCCGTCGCATCACACAACTCTCTCAAGTGATTATTGAATGATCATCATTTGTACAAAGTCATCAATGGTCTCCCTTTGTTCTGGAGAGGCTCCCAACTTTGGTAGTTTGTTTGTGATTGGTTTCAGAATCAAACTTATTGTTTCAGTCTTTGAATCGCTGCTGCCATGATCATAGTTATCATCATTGTCATCATCACCGTTGTGATAAAATATACTCACTGCCTTTGCAACCCTTGTCAAAACCTCATTGTTGATACTAGTACTACTACTAGTACTACTATTGTCTGGCAACAACAGCAAGGCTTTGCTCCATTTCTCGCGCATGGCTCCTTCGGTAAAGCGGAAAATGCAAAGCGAGAATACAGAAGACTTGTTGACATTGGCCTCATCGCCCTGAAACAAGATAGTATCAATTCGCTCCAATGCTTCCTTCACCAAATTAGAATATTCCTCATGCTTTAAAGGATTAGAAATCACCTTGCGGATTTCAGCCTTCCACAATACATTCAACAGTCCGGCAGCATTCCAATAATCCGCTTTCATTGCTTCTGACATAGTTCCCCACAGACTACCATTGACAATTAAAGCATGCAACTTGGCGTCATCTTTGAGATACAAGTAGGATAGTGCCAAATGAAATTCCATGTGTCCCTTCATGAAAAAGTTGCAATCTTCAAACTTTGGTCTGTGCAAGATCAGCCAGTTGGCGCACTGTTCATGAAAACCTTGAGACGTCAACGCATGGGCTACGGCATGGATGGTCCAAGGGTCGTCCATGCCACTAGCAATGGCGGTTCTGGCAATCGATTCGGCTTGTTTGGAATCACCCGACATATAATGGGCAAACGCCAAGATACCACCACAAAAGGGCGTGTCTTGAATATTGGCCTCCAATACTTTGGACGCCTCCAACATGCTGCCCGTGCAGGCCATCCAAAAGGCAATGTTGACGGCACGTTCGGTAAAGAATGCTTTCAATAATGATTGTGAATGTGAGCAAGCAGCAGTAGCCTGTCGAAAACTAATCAACGCTTCGGTGAATTTTCCCACATTCAATGACTGCAATCCCTCGGCAAAGGACTGATGCATATTATCATTATCATCTGATTGTTCTTGTTCTTGTTTTTGTCGTTGCGTCGAGAGCTGTTCCAGGCAAGACTTGACTATTTCTTGAGACTTCGCGGATTCACCTAAATTCCACAAGGAATCGGCTTGGAACAATAGCAAAGTCCGATGTTGTGAATCATCATCACTTTCATTCATCATCAGCTCATCTACTCCCTCATCGTGCTGTTTTGGCGAAAGCTCATAAGGCTGCCTCATGCCTAATATGGCTGAAATATAATCATGTAGTTCATTTGGTAACTCTGTTTGCATCGTGGTGGTCCTGGGTGTGATCTAGCAGTACCATCGATCTCACAATATGATAATGATATATAGATGATGATGATGATGATGATGATGATAGACGCTGATTTTTATTTTCGGTCGCGTCGGATTTTGATTGCATGATTCCTGCAACGCGATTCATTCCCGAATATACCGGTACCGCGGTAGTATAATACCGCGGTAGGTATATACCGACTATTGAAGAATTGAAATCCTGAAAGGAAGAATTTTTAAAACGGAGCGCCATATAAACTGAATGATATAAATACAGCACTTATTTATGATAATTGTTAGTGATACTACTACAGCTGTCCTCTTCGTTCCATTTCATCCGCTTGCTGTCTCCATTCTTTCAGTGATTTTCTAGGCATCTCTTGCATCACGTCATAGCCTGGGTCATCGTAATCATCAAAATCCCCATCCTCAAAGTTTGCATTTGCATCACCGTCACCGCCTTCTTCATCCCAACTGGCAGCATAACCTACATTATAACTGCTATCGCCATATTCATCTTCGTACATGACTGATGCTGAATCCTGGATCCAGTCGTACCCTTGATTGTAGACGACATCTTCCCCATCGTCAAAGAATTCGGATTTTTCTTGTTCGTCTTCTGCTCGTGCCTTGGCCCCTTGTTCCAATAGTTTGGTGCGCAATTCTGCCACACCACCCTCACATGCCTCCATGATGATTCTCCACAAATCCTTGATCCCTTCTCCCGTCGTACTACTGACACAAAGTGGTTGTCCTTCCGGCAATCCCAATTCTTGTTGAATTTCATACAGTGCCTTTTCCAGTTCCAATGGCAGTTCTTCCATAGTAGAAATGGGACTAGAAGTAATCTTGTCCACCTTGGTTGCCACCACAATGATAGGAACTCCACTGTCGTACAAGGCCGCCAATACCGCCTTGTCGTCGTCGCTGGGCACTCGTCGAATGTCGACCAGCAAAATCCCCAACATGAGTTCCTTGCGTTCGGCCAAATACCGTTCGGCGGCCATTTGGACCGCTTCCTTGTTGTCTTTGGACAGTTTGGCGTATCCAAAACCTGGCAAGTCGACCAGGCCCATCAGACACTTTGGCGCCTTTTTCTTATTGGCCGCCGAATTTCCTCCACCTCGGTACAAACCATACAAGTTCACGGAAGCTGTCGCTCCGGGCGTCTTGCCCACTCGAGCTTGATCGGACTGGACGAGTCTATTCAATAAGGAAGACTTTCCGACGTTACTTCGACCCAAAAAGGCCACCTCGGGGGCACCCAAGGTGGGTGGGAGTTGCTTGTTCAGGTAGGCGCCCACAAATTCGACTTGGTCCTGTCGGGGTTGGGCCTTGAATCGTTTCCAGGCCACCAGTGCCTTGTCTTGGACGGACAAGAAGGATTGCGACAATTCCAATTCCAATTCGGCTTCTTGTTGCAAAGTATCGACGTTGTGAAGGCCTTCTTCCTTGGCCAATTTCCGTCGTTTCTTTTCGGCTTGGACGTTGCGCGCCATGTCTTTTTTCGAGACAACTTGCCATGGCGGGGGTACATGAGGTTGTTTCTTTGGTTGTTGTTGTTTGGGTGGTGATGAGGATGTCAAAGTTGGATTCATTTGTTGGTCTTTTTCTCGCTTTTTCTCCGTCTTGGTTGTCTTTCGGGTCTTTTTGGGATTTCCCTTCTTGTTGGTGGGAGGGCCACTCGATTTCTTCTTTTTCTTGGTTGGACCACCACCACCACCACCACCACCAGTAGGGCCAGCTTTCTTCTTCTTATTGCCTGCTGCTGATGCTGGTCCACTGCTTCTTCTCGCTGCATATAATGGCTGAAGTCCAAATGGTGATGCCCTTCTGCTGCTAATGTTGCTCTGGTAGCCTCCTTCTTGTGACGACGTTGATTGCAAATATGAAATGGATGACGGTGGCGTCAATAAGAGGGCATCCGCTAATTTTATTTTCCACTGGAACGAGGACATCATCAGAAAGAAGAGTATTATTATGTGATCATGCTTCATTGTGAACGAAGATGAGAGCAATAATGCTTCGGTTGGTTTTGTGTATAATATACAGTACTGTATGATGTTCTGTTTTACTATTTTATCTGATGCGATATAGACGCGATAGGATGAGATCACTGGATTTATTGATGGATTCTGGAGAAGGCGGGTGCGCGGTGCTGTGCGCATGCATGACATCAAATACGTACGCAGTATGGACAGTTTTCTGAAACATACAGATTGAATACCATCGTACCTGGTACCGGTGTAAACATGTATTGATCTCTTTTATATATTTTCCTGCCACCCTCCATGCTATATTACCCTATTCCACGCCTATACTCGTACTGTACCTGCGTTCTAATCATCCATCCGTCTTGAAATGGGACGAGCTCGAAGGAATCAACGAGATGCCATTCGGAAGCAACGGGCAAAGAGGAGAAGGAAAAAAGGCGAGGATCATGACGATGAGGATGACTCGGATCATGGAAATGATGATGTTTCTGATGTTCTTCTTCCGGCAATAAGAACGACAAGTCGAAGTCGAAAGAGCATTATTGCTGCTGGTACGGGTGCAGATACTACTACTACTACTACTAATACTACTAATACTACTACTACTACTAAGGAAGAAAAGAAGTCGAACAATGATGAACATGGGATGGATGGGGAAACAGAGACGAAATCGCCATTGGAACGAAACGGAAACGAACAACAAATTAATGAGAAAGAAGAACAAGACTCCAATAAGGTGCCCTCCTCGACGTCAATCACCAAATGTGGAGCTACTAGCACGATTGCCAAAAAGAAGGCGCCGATGGACAAGATTGAACGTATGAGACTCAAGAAACAACAGCAAAAAGCACGGCGCAAAGAAAAAAAGGAGGCCAAAATGAAGCTGCTGCAATCGTGATGACTTTCCATGCGGTTGAATTTTCGATGAATGAAAAGATTTGGTTTTTGCCAAATACGTTCAACAGAATCGGGATCTATCATCATGGAATATGTCTAGTATTCAGGCAATGAGAAGTGCTATCCAGCCATGATAGAATGGTGCAACAGCGATCTTCCGTCAATCTAAATGAGTTGCCATCATCATTCATGGGAGTTTCTTCCCTGTTCACAAACATTCTTTTAAAATCTTGTTGAAGTTTGCATCCTTTTGCAACCGAAACATGTACTAGATGCGATCAGTTAATAGTTGCATGAAATAATGGGACTTTTTCGTTGGTCAAATGGCAGACACCAATAGTCACTATTATAACAATAACAATAATATTATTCTATTACTATTGATTACAGTGATTCTTCATTAATAATGGACGGTCTCTTTCGAAATAGTACGTTTCTTCGACCGGTCACTTGAAAATCATCCTGCTTCAAATCATGGCCCTCGTCCTCCTCGTCATCGGTAGGCAAGTGGAAGGTATCCACACTCCCATCCGTATCTTCCGGAAGAGGTTCCATCTTGTTGCCGCCCTTTTTCCCTAGTCCAAGATTATGACTGCCATAATAGATATCATACGATCCATCTTCAATATCATCCTTCAAATCATCATCATCATCATCATCATCGCTATCAACTCCGCCATCATCATCATTGACTAGCACTGCTCCCGAACGGGGCTTGGGTAGCATTTCGCTGTCCGAAGAAGAAGAAGAAGAAGACATGACTTCGGCATCTTCCAGATTGTCGTGAAGGTTGGGTGTCGTTGGAGGAAGTCGATAGGCCTTTCGGTCAGCACTACTAGTAGGCTTTGGCGAGAGTGATTTCGAGACCCTGGACGACGGCCCAAACAATTGACGCTTGTAATGCTGGGGTGTTTGTGGTGCCGAGACATTCCTACTAGCCAGGTTTGGCTTATGGGGAACAATGTTCCGAGACAATTTGCGATGAGACGATCGGACCTTTTTGGCAGTAGTACTCGAGGCTGATCTGGCTCCGAGCGACTCGAAAGAATGTTCCGATGGAGCCAAACTGTTGTTGGAAGAAATAGTCCTCAAATATGGTGGCGTCGTGTTCATGACAGCAGCAGCAGAAGCAGCCGTGCCTCGAAGGGAAGTGGATTTTGATCTTGTAGAGGTACTGAGCTGAGATATCACTGAATGCTGAGAATGTTGAGAACTTCGAGTGGTTGGTCGGCCATCAATGACTTCATCAATACAGGGACCACCGTTGGACTGGACGGATGTGCTATTAATGGACGAAGCTGTAGAGGAAGCCCCATCGGTCACCACGGAATGGCTGCTAATGCTGGGAATTTCTTCGTACAGACGGCCCGAATGACTATTGTCCGAGTCCTCCACCACGTGTAATCCCTTCATTTTGTTCTGCAAGGCATTTTTCCGTTGTCGTTGTCTCTGTACTCGTTCTTCCTTTTCCATTTTGGACAAATGCTCGCGCATGTCCATGGTGAGTGGTTTCAAACCAATCTCGGTCAAAAAGTGCACTGCAAATTTCATATTCTTGGCATTCTGCAAGACGGAATTTGTAGTGTACGACGTCAATGTGGATGTCGTGGAAGTAAAGGATGCTCTGCTTCCACCACCAGTACTTGCCCCACTCGCAGTATTATTGTTGTTATTATTTGTAGAAGTATTCAATAACAATACCAATCCGGCAAAGGCGTGAGAAAATTCCTGTATTCTTCTTTGGAGACGAGGCAATGTCAAGTGTTGTGCCAGATCCTTCAGCAGAATCTTTAGAAAATACCGACATGAGGGGGTGGTAGTTTTTTCCGAAAGTTTGACAATGTCAAAGATTTGATACGAAATGGCATTGTTGACCAGCAAATGAGAAAAGAACATGGCCATATTCCTCAGTTTCCTCAGTTTCTTGGTCTCTTTGCGATAACAAGATGCAAATTTGTGCTCCAAGGCTTGTCGCCATTTGGAGCGGGCGGATCGTGTTGGAAATCGGGGAGACCGTGGAGGGAGTCCACTTTTGCTGTTGCTGCTGCTGCCGCCCAAATTGGAATGCCGGGGCGTCATATTGGTATTGTGACAGAGATGGGCCGCCACGGCCCCATAATTTTCAAAATAGACTTGTTCTTGCGAACAGCACTTGACCAAAATATCTACCAACTCGCGTTCGTCCTTGACGTCCAACAAATCAACTTGATCCAAACACTCTTCCATACTGGTGGTTGCAAAATTGAAAATGACTGGCAAGTTTCCTCCTCCTTGAGGGATGGACCATGTCCGACCCATGGCAGAACGTCGATGCAATTCATGTGGATTGGGTCGTTGTTGTAATCCATATCGTGAAAGTCTCTGACTGTTGCTATTGAGTGTCGATTCGGAGTGGCTTTCCTCATCATCCTTAGTATTGTAGTTGTTGCCTGTCAAATTGGAAGTTCGTGAAGTGCTGGTAACATCATCCGAAGCAGAAAATCCAGTCGACAATTGAAATCTGGCATTCTTCTTCTTTTTGTTGAGCTTGTTCGTGATGTTTCTCGCAAACCCACCACCACCGAATTTTCCTCCCTTTTTCATGAGAGACGAGGAGGCGGAAGTATGTGTGGTGATGGATGCTCCCCCCGAGGCCTTTTTATGTTTCCGCCGTAATAATCTTCGTTCATTCCACCATCGAAACCCAAGATTGACCAAGTGCAAGAGTGCAATTAACAGTATAGCATCTATTACCTCCCGGAACCAGGACTTTGCGACAGCCGTTGTGGCATCAGTCACCACTGTTTGTACAATATCATCGGCGGCTGCTTTTGTGGAAGAAGCAGCGGCGGAAGCTGTAGCAGTAGTAGCACTTGCAGATACTGATTCAGGTGTCAAGGCAGATTTGATCCGAGACAGTGTGGATGTATCCGTTTCAGCTACGTCTTCAGGGGCATTATCAGTACTTGTACTCCAAGAAAACATGGTGATTAGCGATAGGTATATATATATATATATGTCGAGCAAGTAAACGCAATCGGGAAGAATTATGGAAAAAGTAGAAACGCTTGATCCGCAAGAGAGAGAGAGAGAGATAGAAGAAGGAATCTAACTGCACCGTTCAGTGAGATGTGAACTGATGATTCTTCTGTGCTTCCGCGTGCCTGAGGATCAGAAGAATTTCTAACTTATTCCCTCTTATGCACAATCTCCAAGGTCTTCAGCATCAAGAAGATGTTGCTTGGTGGAAACAAGATTGGAAGCTCGCTATAGTTCAGGTTTTGGTCGAATTCAAATAACCTATCTGCTCTTCGCTGAGTTGTCACACTTAATTTTCAGTTCAGACTTCAGTTCGTGGACGGGCCGGAATTTTGTCGATTCATTCCATATGGAAGGCAGGCATGCCTCGCGCGTTGGAGACGGTCGATTGCTTCGATTGCTTCGAAATGCGTCTGTCGGGTATTCATATCATGTTCTACCGGGTATGCACGCGCACGCGTTATTTTCACAGCATTGGATCGATTTTGAATTTCTCATCATCAACATTGCAGGCAACTTATAATAAGTTTCAGGTCAGTTATTTTATACGTATTGCTGTGCGGTTATTGATTCAGGACGATAATACGGAATATATGAGGCGAGTAGAAGTCTTCTAGAATACGAAGACACAACCACGGCAGCGGAACCAAAGGAAAGTTTAGACATAAGAACCACGACCTGAAGCATTCCTGAATACGTGCTGTAATATATAGACTGCGTGTTTGGAGCATCCTCCTCTATACCGGTACTGTCAAATTTCGATAAGATGCTGAATATGGACAGGAAAATGCCATCGCCCAATAGAAAAAAGACTCCACCAAGGACTGCAACGCCAAACAGGGCCATTCCGTTACGTCCAGTGGCTTTGATTGGTCTCCTTTTGGGTGCTACTCAGCTTGCGTTTGTGCACAACAAGGCCATGAAACCTTTTCAGCATGAGACTTCCGAAGTGGACATTCTTCATGAAATACCCACCATTCGAGACTTGTCGGAAACTTCAAAACAAATAAGGAATGCTCCTGAGCATCACAGTGCCAAGACGGATAGCAGTGCTGATCGAAAAGCAGATGACGCAAACAAGCCAAGACCTATTGCTACAACTGCGAAGCCGACACCTCAACCTTCTGAAGTCAAAGTCAAACCCATTGTCATCACCAATCCGACGACAGAAACGACGACGAATACGCAACAAATAGCAACAGCGGCAACAGCAGGTGCCACAAAGGAACCTCTGCCGTATCCTCCTCAACATTTGACGGACATACTCCAGGAAACTACTGGCACCAAATACCAAAAAGCCAAGAAATCCAGCAAGCACGATTACCTCAAAATGAAGAACCGCAACAAAAATTATGTTCCCGGATACTATCCAATCACCAACAGTAACAATGGTGTACCAGTCAAGTATCCACCTTTTGTACACGTCGATCCCTATCCACCCCACTATCAACCCCTCCTTTCCGAATTTTTGGTCCAACAATATCCATTGCATCCCGGTCATGACATGGATGCCGTCGTCTTGGCGTCCAGTCCCGATTCGACTTTGGCGGCCTCCATTCACAATTTGTACCATTTGCAAGGATTCCGACGATTCATCTTTGTCGTGGACAATTCCACCAAGACGTGTCCCCAAGTCTTTGATTTGTTGCCCCAACATGGAGGGGAACCAATCAAACGAACCATTCGATTTGGAGATGGTTACGGCAAGGGAGATGGAGAAGGTGATGACAGTAGTAGCGATGAGGATGAGGATAGTAGTGAAGATACTCCAGAAGAAATAGAAGCCGAAAAACGAAAAAACAAACCATTTCTGGAAATGCCCACGACCTATGATCCACGAAAGAAACATGTCTGTCTATCCCATACTGATTTCTATACTCCTGAACAAGTGCAAATACTCATGGATCCGAATGGTCGCTATAGCAACATCATGGAAGGACCGCCCACCAAAGTGAAACGGGGCGGAAAGATGTATGCCAATCCACGAATGGGCTGGTATCTTCAACAGTTCACCAAATTGTTGATTCCAAGATTGATTCCAGACTTGTCATCACAATATTTTACCATTGATGGTGATATCATCCCCAATCGACCATTTGATTACCGAAAATTCAACTACCGATCCGAAGAGCTTACCTTTGTCATGCCCCAAGTCTACAATGACCAGTTTCACTGTCGCAAGTTTGTCGACGAGGTATTTCCAGAATTGGTGGGTACACGGTATCATCCCAAGGCTACCAATGTCGTTGGCTGGATGGTCATTGATCGGGAAATATCCGATGCCATGATTGAAAACTTGGATCGAAACATGACCAATGTCTTTGGATATCAAGATACCTTCCCTTTTAATGTATTGCAATACGCCAATGAACTCATCAAGGAGGACATGTACTTTTCAGAATACTTTACCTATGGTCTATTCGCCTTGGATTATGACAAGCGCAACGAGGATTACAACCACAAGATTGTCATTCAGGAATTTGAAATGCCAGCCAGGAATCAGAACATTAACAAGTCGTGCTTGATGAATCGAAAGCATTACATTCAAGTCCAAAAACATATCACATTACCTCCATGGATAATTTGGGAAATGCACAAGTATACTCGGTTCAATTCATGCCCGGATGATGACATTTTCTTACACTTTTCGACCGTGGGCATTTGGCACGACTTTCACAAGCCGCCATGGGGTGGCGGCAATCAATTCCTGTTGGCCCTGCGACACGGAATGGACGAAGTTGGAGTTCGAGTTATTGGAAAGAACGACCCAGACAATGGACAACAGCGACTACTGAATGAGTCTCAAATCATGTTGGCCAATTCCATTACCTTCAAGGGTGACACCACGCCTCTGGACAACCTCAAGGCGGCTAACAATTTGGGATTGGTTCATCGCGTCGATGGACCCTACTATGTTGCTCGCTACTTCAAGGCTCTCAATTTTACAGACGAGCAAGGTCCTGGTCCATTGGATAAGGAAGATAATGCCACGCGGAAAATCAATCGGCGGTACGCCTGTTCGACCATCTTTCAATCTCACTGGAGTATGGAAGCCAACATTAAGATTGGATTAGACTTGAGAAACCCTGTGGTGATTCCCAACATGATTGACGAAACAATCTTTTATCCACCCAAGGAACCACGAGCACCAATAGAAGGACGCAAGATTCGCATCGTGGCAACAAGCCATAGTGATAACCAGCGTAAGGGTTTCGACAGTATGCTTTGGATGGACGAGAATTTGGATTTTGATCGATATGAAATGATGTTCATGGGCGGGTACCCGAAATGGTTCACGCCGAAACGCCTTCAAATCGTCACGGCTAACGGTTCTGCAGCTGTGGCTGACTTTTTGCGATCCGGTGACATTTACTTTGCACCCTCACGGTTTGAACCAGCATCCAATGCAGTATCGGAAGCGCTTGCTTGTGGACTACCGGTGTTGTATCAACAAGGTAGTAGCCACGGTGACTTGGTCGGTGAGGCTGGACTGGGTTTCAAAAATGTGGGCCCAGCTCTGTTGAAGTCTCTCGATAAAATGGTCGAAAACTACTCAAAGCACTTTGATGCAATTTATGTGCCTAGAATGGAGGAAATCACAGACAAGTACCTTTCGATTATGCGATGGTGCTTTTACATGAAGCGGTTAATATTGTAAAGTAGCCAAGATGGTCAAGAAATTATTGCACCATACCCATTGCTCACCATATTGGCCAAGTCCAAAATTATAAAAGATGCAAATATAAAGACGAAATTCGATCCGGATGAAGTGACGCAAGTACACGTGTTTTGATACTACGACATTCCATTTCTCCGATCTTCGATCATGTTGACGTGAGAATCGGAACAAACTGTGAGCGAAATGACTCTTTTCTATCAATGACTTTTTTCTTTCGAAAATCCGATGGTCCTGCAAAGGTGGTTTTTCCGTATGTTCGGAAGAAAATGACAGTGATATATTTTCACAAGATCGAATAAGTATATATTGCCATCATCATCATACAGCACAATTGAACATCAGATACGATACTACTTTTCTCATGATAAGATCGTCCTCTCTCAACGACTTCTAACATCATGGCTGAAGTTCGAATCTTCGTGGAGGAAGTCGCAAACATAATTAATATTTCCACAGAAAAACAAGAGGAAATAATAAAACAACTGGACTATGAATCGATTTCGAAAAGGTGGCAGCTGAAATCAGTTTCTAACGAACAATGGGAATCCATGGGTGCTCCTGATGGATTTGTCACTATCTTACAAACCTGCCTTGATAGACATGCAGAGCGTGAACTTGAAGAGTTGAAGAACACAATAAACTCAGATGTGAACCATGCGATTGCCTCAGCGCAACCTCGCGCCAGAAGTAAGACAGGAAGACGGCGCAGGCTATCGAAAGCTAATTCTATGAGCGAGCTCGATCTGGATAATGCCAATAAAGAGGCCAGTCCTGTCGCCCTGGAGCTAAGGCGAAGGAATAGTGTCGGACCCCGTCGCCGATCATCCAATTCAGGTGGCTCACTAAATAACTCTCTATCGGATCTTATCGATCTTATTGGCGATATTGGCGGCGACAAGGAGAGTAATCCTGTTGCCCCAGCTTCACCTGTACGACGATCGAGAAATACTATCGGGGACACACGCCGTGTATCAAAGTCCCCTGAAAAGCGTCGTGGTGTGATTGGGCATGATGTCAGTGATAAAGAATTGGAAATTGCAGGCGGCCAACGAAGTACCAGCCGCGGACCTCGGCGTCGAGAGTCCAGATCTGTTGAATCTCTGAATGATATCAATCGGCGTGTATCAAAGTCTCCTGAAAAGCACCGTGCCGTGATTGGACATGATGTCAGTGATAAAGAGTTGGACATGGCGGGTAAAAGAAGAAGCAGCACTGGACCTCGGCAACGAAAGTCCAAATCAATTGAGCCTCTGAACGATGTCAATCGGCGTGTATCAAAGTCCCCTGAATCTCGCCGTGCTGTGATTGGCCATGATGTCAGTGATAAGGAACTGGACATGCAGGGACAAAGACGAAGAAGAAGCCTTGGACCTCGTCGCCAAAAGTCAAAGTCAATTGAGCCTCTGAATGACGTCGAAATTGTCGGTGGCGATGATAATGGGCGTCGACGCCGAATGTTGAAGTCTGCCGAATCTCTCAGAAGTCTTGGGGATATTGATACAGGGAATACGGATAGCAATCCTATCGCAGGAGCCTCACCTGGAAGACGACGAAAGTTAAAGTCTGCTGGGTCTCTCAGAAGTCTTGGTGATATTGATATTGGTAATACGGATAGCAATCCTATTACAGTAGCCTCCCCTGGAAGGCAAGGACGGAGGCATACTAGCCTTGGGCCACGTCGTTTTTCCAAATCCCCTGACAAGCGTCGAGCTGTCACTGGCAATGATTCCAGCCATAAAGACCTAGACGCAGTTGAACGCAGCAGACTAAACCGACAAGAATCTCGACGCCGGCTCCAAAAGAAGACGGCTTCGGCTAGCAGCACTCTTCCTTTAAAGGGTGAAGAAGGAAACGGTCGCACCAACAGCGGTCTCCGTCAAAGTAATAGAGGTACAAAAGCCGACGACAACAGTGTTGGCAGCGGATGTGGACTTAAAAATAGCACCAGCGATGACGAAAACAACGTTGGCAGTGGACGTCGACGAGCGAGAGGTAAAAGTTCCAATTATGCCGCCTTTGGTCCAAAAACTCAAAGATCACTAGTTTTGGCACCGCGACCACAAAGTCCTGGTGGACCCACGCAACTCGACAATGACGGAACGATGAAAACAAGACGACGAGCTAGAACAGCAAGAAGGCCAAGCGGCGGCCGTCTACAATCGGAAAGTCAGTCGCCACGCCGATCTTTTGCAAGATGCCAATCCGAATCGCCCTCTGCAAAACGAGCGTTGGTAAGTGAACTGAATCTTCCAGCTGCTCCCATGTTCGACAGAGCTAATAGCTCTGTGCATCTTGGGTGTTCAGCTAAACAGGCTGCCAAATCAGATATAGCACAATTCCAGCCCTCCTTGGAACACGCCGTTCAAAGGAACAACCGATCGTACTTACCCTCCAATGACTCTTCGTCCCCCCAGCCTTTGAGTATGCCGGAGCACTCGTTTTCCATTGAAAAAGACACCAACTCCGGCCGCTTCTGCTACTTGTCCCGTGGTAAAATCCTTTACGAGTGGAATCAGAGCTTTGACACAATGGTTCTGATGGTTCCCAAGCCACCTGAAGTCCCAGAGGCCGACGTCGTCTGCACCATTGAAGAATCGTCTCTCCAATTGGGACGCAAGGGTGACAGGCAGGCATTCTTCCATCGGCCATTGGGTGGAAAGTGTATTCCCGAGAGTTCGATTTGGGTCCCATACGGAGGTGCTGATGTCAAGGGTATTATTGTTCATCTAAAGAAGGCCAATCCTGGTGAGAAATGGCAGCGCCCACTTCTGGCAGTCACTGGCACTAAAGTCAAGAAGACAGAGCGATCTGCTCGCCGAGATTCCCTCCCAGAAGACTTTGGAAGCCCGAGACTGCACAAAGATTCCATCACAGATGCTGCCCACCAAAAAGAAAGGAGAAGAATGAGTATGGGACAGAAATCTTCTTCGAGCAGAGGATTGGAAATTTTGGAACCGGAGAACATAAATTGCACTCCTAGAGCCGTCGCCAAAACCGGAGTTGACCTGGAAACACTTCAGCACGCAAATAGGGTCGAGAAATTTTCATCGCACTCTGTGGATTTTCTTTTGGATCTTCCTGATGAGGAGACAGGCTCCGAAGATGATGAGGAGAGTTTCTGGGGCTCTTCGGCAAGTTTGCCGACATTAGGTCCAAATCTCACGGAAGAAGCTGATGAAAAGAGGGGAAAAGAGGGGAAAAAGAGGCGCAGTAGGCGACGACGAATAAAAAGAGGAAGCCGACAAATGATTTTGCAAGCGGCTTCTTCAATGTCACCAGGCAAATTGAAGTTTTCGATTACAAAAAGAACCCTTTCAACCGACACTTCTGATAGTAAAACAAACGGCAAAGGACTTGCGGAAGGCCCGATGCACAGCAGCTACCAGCAGTTGGATGGTGGTGACAATGAATCAGTCTTTTCCATGAACGACGAGTCTGGATCGTCACCCAAACAGCAGCCATTAGAAGGGAAATCTGAACCCAATTGCTTTACGCATATGCTGGTGGAAGCAGCCCCGTTGCCGTTTGACGCTGACGAGAATGCCATAGCAACCTGAAGTTGCAAGAAAGCTTTGGCCGTCTCTGAATGAAAGTGTTATATATTAAAATAATCCAAGCCAAAAAATTAAATTGCCTGATCAAGCACCGTTAGGTTCAAATTTAGGGCTGGTGGTGCCTATCATCACCAAAGTATTGGAAATTAGAAATTGTAACTAAATACGAATCTAGAAAAATTAAGAGCTGCGCATAGTTTCGCGAAGCAATAAATCCGATTCTTTCCCCTGTCAAATACTCGTTGACTCTCATTTGATCTCAGAACCGCAAACATGGTACCAAAAGAAAGCTAAAATTGTGTTTACCCAATTTCCCCATGCTTCTTCATGTTCCGCCACACTACTTCCTAGACTTCTTTTGACTTCGGAACAGCTGCTTGACTTTTTTCTCCACTTCTGCAAAATCGCTCTCGACCCAGCCCCCGCTTTCCGTCTTCTTTAAGAATCGGATGCCTTTCCCCAGCAAGACACCGGTGAGATCTTGAAAAGTGGTTACCCGCTTGTACCTTGGGGTATTATTGTACTCCTCTTGGTGATCCTTTATAAACTGGCGAAAACGGACATTGCCTGGATGCATTTGCAACACGCTACCTTTGCCGAATAATACATCATCTGGGGTCGGTTTGATCAAGCTGACGGCTGTGTTTGCAGGAGGGTCGGTGCCGTGATCATTTTTCTGTGGAGCTATTGGTAGTTTGGGACGAGTCAAAGCCTGCACCATAGAGTCAGTAGAGTCTTCTTGCTCATCCGTCATGATCTCTCCGTCTTTAGCAGGTGGCGAGGAGACAGAGTTTCTATTCCGTTGATGCAGGTATTTGTGGGCCCAGACATCTAGGATGTCCTGCCGAAGATTCCCAGTTGCGTCTACAGGACAATTTTCCATGTTCAAGCCGTAGCTCTTGAGAGTGTATTGTAGCTCCATGTCGGATCCATAATGCAGCCGAGCCCTGCTTCTTGTCGAACGCCCGAATCGCCTAAGGACGTTTTCCAAAAATTTGTTGCTTGATACAAGACCTCCGCGATGGGGTTTAAGGCAAAGATGCAATGCTGAGCGACGGACAGGGATCATTGGAACAAAATCCATAAACTTCAACAGAGCATCCAATTTGGGAAGTTTTGCCGGTTTATCAGGTGTTGAAAAGTCGTAGTAGCACAAGACAATACCTTTTTTTTGTACTGACGGCATTGGACTCAATATATTGAAGAACATGAAATAATTTACGCGAATCTACAAGACGGGCAGTAGTGATGAGAGCCGTGATTATACATTGCCAACATCGAGACAACGACATTACTTACAGCCGTCTCGGCCGAACTCAATTGTCCCAATATATGGTTCAAAAGGTATACCACCATTCTACCATTTCGATCAGTGCCGTCTTGAATATGATAATACAGACCAGAAAATAGAATTTCTGTTTCCTCAGCAGTCAAATCATCTAAGGTAATGTCACGGGCGATCGCGTCTCTTCCAAAGTATATCTCTTTCCGACTCAACAAGCCAAGCATTTGATTGACAGACTCGCCCACATCGTGAATATTGGCTCTCAGAAACTTTAGGCGGAAATTGGGATCTTCCACATAGGATCGATTCTGGCTTGCTGCCAAGTCATAAATCTTAGCTTTTTTCTTTTGCAATAGTTTGTCAAATTCCTTGAGGGACTGCTGAATCATTTCAGGAGTCTCCTTGAGCTCTTCTCCAACACAGTGCAACTCGTCCATAGCCTTGGACCGTTCCTGAACTGATAGTTTGCTCATTTCCGAAGCAAGAAAGTCTTCCGTTGGTTTCATAATGTCGCTCAAAGTATCATTATTATCTTGACTGGGGGCAGGAATGGGAGATGATGAGGTACCCAAGCATTGCTGAAACCATCCATCATTGTTGTTATTGTTGTTGATGATGCCGGTCGTGTGCTGATACGGAGATGACGATGATGCCATTTTCAATTTCGAACAAGCAGAGGGATCACTCATCTATCGACGATTGATATCATGAGCCCTTGCAGTCGCAAAAAAGAATGCGGCAATAATGTATGTGATACTGCAATCAACTAATGGTTCTCGTCAACATGAGGTGAGGCATTCTCATACAATATAACAGTGACTATTTTATATAATATATATATAATATATGCCGGGGTATTTTTGTGATTTTGGGAACTGAAAAATATAACGTGGACACCAAACACATTCGTCATTCAATACGGTACGTGTACCTACACGTATTAAAGCAGCTACGAGTACATGTACACGAAACGTACGGGTAGAATTTTTTCGCACTATATCAGTACCAAGTACTGTCAAGGAGTACTGTCGCGCTTCCGTTTTCAAATATTTTATAATATACGATATACGAGAGACATGCGAATCGTCTACTGTTTTGTATGTGCATATGATAGAGGATGACAACCACGCAACCGTTTCCACTCTCTCTGTTTTCCATACAATGACACAAGTCACTGCAGCGGCTCCGCGCCTCGGCAAAAGTGAAAATTGCGAACAACAATGGGATTCATTCGGCTAGAAGTTGTTGCTCTACGAAACGATAATGAAGAACGTATTCCGTACTATTGCTATTGTTGTGAAGAGCGAGAGTATCAATCTTTCCATCTTTCCCCTTCTATACCTGCTGGTCTTTTATATTCCCTTGGTGTCATCGATGAATGATGCTCCAATCTGGATATCGAAAGGTGTGAGTTCCTATTCCAATCAAGATCTCGCTGGTCGTCGACTTGCTATCAGCCCCACATTATTCAGAACAACCAATGTTGAAGGCAAAAAACAAAAGACAAGCGACATACTAAAAGAGCTTCGATACAAGCATGCGATTTTAATGCCAAGAAAACAGACCAAAAAAACATCCTACAGCAAGAAAGAGAATGGCGGGCCCATTCGTGATTGGTTTCCAGATGTATCTTGGCCAATATCGGAACCTCTTGCCCACCCATCACCAAGCATGACACCATCCTCCACTACAGACGTTTTGGACACGTCCTCTCCAACCTTCGAAGATGTTGTCAATACCATCGTGCCAACAGAAATCACGCGTTTTCCCTCTGCTACGCCCACGACGTTCATGCCAACTGTCATCACAGATGTTCCTACGGGATATCAACCTCTATCGTCATCTCGACCCACAGCAACACCCAGCCTTACGCCTGTACCTACAACTGAAAGTGTTCCAACCATGCCACCATCGAAGGCAGCATTGCCTACTGGATCACCGTTGTCGCCCAGTCCTTCCGAATCCACAAGTGGTCTGCCCACGGCCCAGACTTCTTCAGTTCCATCAGACACCCCATCACTGACCCCAAGCAGCATTCCCATGGCTCCAATCAACACCGTCACTGACCGGCCCAGTATTACTGATGGTGCCGATCAAATTAGCGACGCTCCAGTTGTTGCAACCGGCACCGAAAGCCCAACGAATCATCCTGCAAGTGACAGTACTAATCCAGCAGCATTGCCTACTGGACCACCCTTGTCACCCAGTCCCTCAGAGTCCCCGAGTATTTGGTCCACAGTCATTCCATCAGAATCGCCGAGCAATCAGTCTACGGCCAGTCCATCCGAATCTTCAAGGAATCAGCCTACAAACGAGACTTCTGAATCCCCAAGTAATCAGCCCATCGTGAAGCCTTCTGAATCGCCAAGTGACAAGCCCACAGTCAGTCCATCTGAATCTCCAAGTAATCAGCCCACACTCGATCCATCTGAATCGCCAAGTGACAAGCCCACAGTCAAGACTTCTGAATCGCCAACCAATCAGCCCACAGTCAATCCATCTGAATCGCCCAGTAACCAGCCCACAGTCAATCCATCTGAATTGCCAAGCAACCATCCCACAGTCAAGACTTCCGAATCCCCAAGCATTCAGCCCACAGTCAGTCCATCCGAATCCCCAAGTATTCAACCCACAGTCAGTCCATCTGAATCTCCAAGTATCCAGCCCACAATCGGTCCAACTGAATCTCCAAGTATCCAGCCCACAACCAAGCCTTCCACAGTTGCATCTGACGTTCCGTCACTGCCGCCAAGCACCACAACTTCTATGCCTCCAACGAAAGCAGCTAGCCATTATCCAACTAGCAACGCTCCAACTGTTGCCATTGGAACTGAAAGCCCATCGTCCATGGAAAACACGAATCCACCTGATGACTCGGTGGCAAATAAGCGGTCGTTGAATGGTTTTGAGCTATCATTAAAACCCAAACAGGATCGTTCCACGAGGGGCAATGCAATCGATACAGACGATTTGGAACCTACCATTGCAGCTGCTATGGGCTCCTTTTTCTTTTCTGAGTTTCATTCCACATGGAACAACCTTCAGAGCATACAATTATCAGTCCAAGCTCGATCGGATGGTACCTTTGGCAAGAATACCACCACCTCCAATGATACCCGAAAGTCTAGGAGATTGAGCCATGATTCCCATTTGACTGATGATCGGAGACTACTGGGCAGTTGGATCTTTGTCGTTTCGATTGGAATCGCAAGTTTTGACGCTACCACCACTACCATTCCTACCTCAATTGAAATCGACCTGTCACAAAAGAATGCCTTGGACCAAACGCTTGCCATTGATTCGCTCTTTGAGGAATGGAATATTCCATGGACCATTTATAATGTCACCATGATTGGGCAGTTCGCATCATCATCATCTCCACCTCCTTCTCAAATGGACGAAAACTCATCCGGAACCAATGCACAAGTGACCGTCTTGGTTCCCACTGCCTTTTGTGTCTTGATCATTTCCATGATATTCCTATGGGCACAATCGCACTACCGCAAGCGTCGTCGCGGTGGCTTTCCACGATTTGCAACGAGTACTAGCGTCATGACAAAGAACAGCACGTCCGAAGCAAGTCATGATGAGCCAGAAATCACTGGCAGCCAAGAAGGCCCCACCACTATATTTCAATCCCCGACTACTACCACGACCCCCGAGGCTGATGAAGACGATGACGACGAAGATGATGATGATGAAGAAATTGAAATTCACTTTCGCTATAGCAAAGATCACGAAGAGCAACGAGAAATGGTGCTATTTGAAGATTTGGACGAGTTTGTATGGGAAATATCTTCTTCTTCCTCCAATCCCACTGACGAAACCACCAACAGTCATGATAGCGATCGCAGTGACAGCGAGAACAACCTACCAAACCGAGAACTCAGCATCATTGAGGAGCAGTCCGAATCATCCGAGCACTTTGAGGAAGCCCTTCAATACAGCCATGAACAGTATGGTAATGACGACGAGGACGAGGTCGACGCCGACGCCAAGTCTACTCAACACAAGCCTATGGGCAGTACTTCGACACGCAAAAAGACATCTACCATCGCCAGTATAACCATCCCGGGCTTCAAACCCTCACCAAACACTGCCATGACTCGTGTCGACGAGGTCAAGAGGACCGAGTCCACGACAGCCACCACCAATACGACCACCCCGCCAACCAAGTCTTCGCTCAAACCCGCACCAAGCAAGAAGGCTAATAGTAGCTCAGCAAACCAGCAGTATCAGAATCACTTTTTGACGTGGGACAGTTTGGTGGAAGCCTCCTATTTGGCCCATGCTTCCCCCGAGAAGGACAGCATTTATGAATCCTAGACTATATATTTCATAGTATAATATCAAAACGTATTTTTGAAATGCATCATTTGTCCTGGAACAACACTCTAATTTGAAATACTGGTACATATCTTTCTTTTGTTTTCTTACCATGGTATGATAATTATACTGATCAATCAATTGCTGAATCATCCTTATACCGGAATCATCTTTATACCATGGTACCATAATAAACAACCTACAGTATTATTGCTCAAATCATTTGGTGTCATCTGGCGTATCTCCCCCAATAAAAATAAACCAATCCCCCAATATCATTGTCAACATCATCAAAAGCCGCTCATAATCATAATAACTCATCATCATCAACTGCAATCATAGCGACGAGAATACATATGCCTACAGTTTATTCCTTCGTTGATTCGCATACATACAATGTCTTCTAGTGCCATCATGTCCTCTCGTGTCAGTGAATTCAAAATGATTGTTTTTGACAAAGACGGGACACTGGGAAATGACAAAGGTACACACAAACGATGGGTTCAACACATGACACGGCATTTAGAAATGGAGCTTGATTCATTGTGCACGATGCCATCATCGTCTGACGTCGCACAGCTGTCCAAAGAGGACATTCCTACTTTGATTGAATCCTTCCATGCGGCACTTGGATTCCGTTCGACGACTTCAAAAGGTGATGGCGGCGGGATTCTGCTGCCGTCCGCACCTGTGACATCTGGTACATGGGCATCGATTTTGACAATTTGTGCCCATCAACTTCAGTCCATGGGGGTCCAAGATGCCTCCCAAAAAGTAAGGCAGTGGCACAACTCTATAAAAGGAGCGTTGCATGCGCAAGACCGACCTCTGATTGATGATTTACCATCACTCATGGTCAAACTAAAGAAAACTTATGGATTCCACATAGCCATTTGTACCTCTGACGATCGATCATCCACGGATATTTGCGTGGAGAACTGGAACTTGACCGACGTTATTGATGTAAGAAAACCTGAAGCGCAATCTATGTATGTTGCTTGAGATGCACTGCGTGGAAATCAACCTCAACGTTGTTTTTTTAAAATTCCTCACCTCGACGATGATTCATAAAATAGTATTCGATCTGTGGAGATGAAGTTTCGAATGGGAAGCCGAGCGGCGATCCTTTACTAGCACTATGCAATCAAGCTGCAATGCAGCCTTTTGAATGCATTGTCGTCGGTGATACAACGTCGGATACGGGCATGGCAAAAAACGCGGGTGCTGGATTGATGATCGGAGTATTATCAGGGAGTGGGACGAAGCAACAGCTACTGGCCTCTGGTGCGATTGTCGCATTGGAAGATGTTGGACGAATACCGGAGTACCTCGAGTCTCAAGTATATACTCAACAAGTAACTACAATTGGTCACTGCGCTGCGACAAATTTTGATTGACAAGAGCAAGGTTTCCATGTGACACCAACATAGGCCTATGAATACCGCAGTTGTGAGAATAATACAAGTGACACCCTCGTCTGTTTCGTTGCCATCTGCCACTTAGATGCTAGCAAACTGGTCCATTTTACCTTACCAGAAAAGAATCCTCTGTAAAGTGCCCGTTGGTAGTAGAGGGAATCCAGAAGCGACAGAGCGAGAGAGAGAGAGAGACTTTTTTGTTGTTGGGTGTCGCAGTGGCTACTGTTACTCATTATTATATCCTAGATGCTCATCTAGAGGCCGGAATGAATGAATGAATCGCTACTACAGCTTCAAGTATAGTCAATTCAAGTGACGCCTTGCATCTGTTTCATTGCCGCCCATCTGCCGTTTTCGACGCTACCTTGCAACTCCATTCAAGCGTACAGTATTTCTAATAATAAAAGATGAACTAACTACTGTATTTTATATATAATACTGAGTTATATTTACATATAAAAGATATTAGGAGGCCTAGGACTACTCCATAAAAAAACGCGCGCTGAGTATATATCAAGGGAACAAGAACAGAGGGAGGCTTCGACGTTTCACTTCCAATGACTTTTAACCAATCAATGAAACAATGAATCAATGAAACAATGAATCAATGAATCAATCACATCTGATTAGTACATTATTTCTTTCTTTTTTATGCAATTGCAGCCACGGCCTTTTCAGCCGCATCGTCCAAATCATTGGCCGAGATCAATTGGAGACCAGACTCATTGAGCATTTTCTTGCCCTCATTGACCTTGGTTCCTTCGAGTCTCACAACGACGGGAATCTTGAGTTCGAGCGTCTTGCTAGCTTCAATGATACCCTGGGCGATCACGTCGCAACGCATGATACCACCAAAGATGTTGACCAAAATGGCCTTGACGGCCGGATCGGCGGTGATGATTTCAAAGGCAGCCGTGATTTGTTCCGTCGTGGCCGAACCACCGACGTCCAAAAAGTTGGCGGGTGTTCCACCCTTCATGCTGATAATGTCCATGGTGGCCATGGCAAGTCCGGCACCATTGACCATGCAACCAATGTCGCCTTCGAGACCGATGTAGTTCAAATCGTGCTTGGTGGCAGCGACTTCACGGGAATCTTCTTGCGTAAAGTCGCGTTGGGCAAAGATATCCTTTTGTCGAAAGGAGGCATTGTCATCAAAGCCAATCTTGGCATCGGCGGCAAGCAGATTGCCATCAAAGTCAACCGCCAGGGGGTTGACTTCGACCATGGTACAATCCTTTTCCACGAAAAGGTTGAAGAGAGCCCGGATTTGTTCTCCGGCGGCAGCCTTGTTGTCGGCAGCCACTTCCAGTCCATTGACAATGGTCTCAATGTCTGCTTCGGTAATCCCGCGTTGCAGATCGACGGGCACTTGGATGATCTTTTCGGGGTTGGATTCGGCCAAGTCTTCAATGCTGGTGCCTCCTTCGGCCGAGGCGATGATGAGGGCGCCTTGCGACGCACGGTCCATGATGATGCTAAAGTAACATTCCCGTGCCAATGCCATTTTCTTGGCAATCAGCAACGTATTGACGGGCTTTCCAGCCGGTCCGGATTGCTTGGTGACCAAGGTGCCTCCCAGCATTTTGGAAGCATATTCTTCCACTTCCGAAGTCTTGATGATGTGGACTCCGCCTTGGAGGCCATTGGTAAAGGCACCCAACCCGCGGCCCCCGGCTAGAATCTGAGACTTGATGACGACTTCTTCATCTCCAATTTGATTGGCGGCAGCGACAGCTTCTTCCACGGAGTGAGCGGCAATCCCAAAGGGAACGTTGACGCCGGCTTGTTCCATAATGGCCGAGGATTGGTATTCGTGCAAATTCAAAAAACGCTTGCTTTGAAAGTTGACCTTGTGGCATTTGCTGCTGCTGTTGCTAGCAGAAGCAGAAGCAGAAACAGAACGAAGGGAACGGGCAGCCAATCTGTGAAACATTGTGGCGTATGTGATTTGTATCTGTCAAGACCTATGCAGTACAGTAATAATTGTTGTTGGACTTGACAATTGATTTGGACAACAACAAGGAGAAGGAAGATCCAAATCTGCCGGAAGAGGAGGGACAGATTGGGGGTACACTACTACTGCACGGGTTGAATTGATTTTTTGCATCCATTTCCATTTGAAAGGAGCGTTATTTCCGATTGTTTGCCTACCATTTCTAGTTCTTTTCTACGGCATTCTATGAACACATGGTTCAATATATGTGCTAAAAAGGGTCTCCCCCATCCCCAAACGTCGAAGGATGGAAGAAGGCATTCATCCTTCTCCTTCTTTGACAAAACAGGGGGGAAGGAAGGACGTTCTCCTGATTTCAGATTGATGCCATATTGAATATGTTACTATTGATATAGATATATCTCTGGATGACTCGCTCTGTGATGAATGAATGAATGAATGATTCATCAATCATCATAATCCATCCATCAATCATCCATCAATCATCCATCAATCATGATCTTCAACATCATCGGCTGCAACAATTATAAAAGATCCTCCAATTTGATACAATGATGCGTGAGGTCATATGATCCACGATGATGATTTCGTGACAACAAACACGTTCGTCCATACCGGTATGCATGTCGAATCGGTTCTTTGCTTTTATTGCTTAGGTATTTACCTGCGATGACGCAAAACATAACAAAACAAAACAACACAAAACAAAGCTCAAAAAGTCTACCAAACCTTGTTATCAAGATCCCTTCCAAACCGATCTGAATCAATAAATCATTGTAGGTCAGCATCATACATACATACTATTATTTTCACACCAACAGGATCAAGAACCACCACCACCACCACCACCACCACCACCCCAACAAACATCATCATCAACAACATTTGAATCAAATGCTGCAACAACAGAAATACGGTCCAAATTTTTGTTGCAGGCAACAACGATGAGGCAACAACGATTCATTATTTGTCAAGAATGGGGTACTACTGTACGGTTCATCATTTGCAGATACAGTCTACTGTATGGAATTTGGGTATACGGTACTATACCGTAGTATTTTGACGAAAAAACCTTTATTACGGCGGTACAAAAAACACAACTCGTACCATATACTACTGTACAAATTCGTCTTAATTCCGGGGAGGGGGGTCATCCAGGCCGTTGATTCATTCATCAAACTTTGGGCCATCAAAACGTCAACAAACCAATAAGGTGGAAACTTACACTTGCTTGTTGGAACATGGAGATGATGATGATGGTGAGGATGATGGTGAAGGTATCGGATCCTGATAAAAATATTCATGATCGAGCAACAACAAGTGATGATAATGGCAATAATGACGATAATAATGCCTGTCTCTCTCGTTTGCTGCGGTGCCAATATAGTATATTGTCCCAACCGTACTACCGTTTTCTAGAAAGGTAATAGTAACTAATGATTATCAGGATTGAATGAATCAGACCAATCGCCTGCTAGATATCATAGATGATGAGGCATTCGTCGAGTGGCATTCATTGTGTACTACTAAATACTAAATGTAACACATATATAAAATCATCATCATCATCATCATCATCATCATCATAGTCTTTTATAGAAGCTATTAGCATCGTTACGTTCTTCTGCGATTCGAAAACGGACACAATCTCATTATATATATATATATATATATATATATATATAATGAGATTGGCATATATATCATGATGACATCCATCATGGTGATAAACTACACCGCATAGGGAATAGGAACAGTACAATAGGTACTGTAATAATAACAGGAATGCGAAAATAAGATCTAGGTATATCCTAGAGGTTATTGTTTGTAGGTTCTTAGCAAGCACCTTGCGAACAGTATTTACAATAATAATGTATCGCAGAGGTGAGGGATAATATTCATATTGATACAGTAATGATGATGGCCGATTTCCACCATTTGGTCAGTGCAAATAAAAAAGGCGCGAGATCTTTCCCCATTCTCCATACGCGCCTCATCGCATTCTTCGAACATTGCGAAATTGCTTCGACACCTTCTCACGGGCCGCTTCGTCAGACACCACCTCCCATCGTCCAACATGATCAGCGGAGGGCTTCAGAAAGCGACCACCATTCTTTTGGATGCGTTCTACCAATTGAGATACTGTATTCTTTTTCTCTCCACGATCAGTGCGGTTATACTCGTCTGATAATGCAATAACAAGCTCTCGTAGTCGTTGGTTACCTGGATTGTCCGGCCGTTGCCCAAACAAGACATCGTTTGGCCCGATCTGATCTACGACTACAACCTGCTTTGATGACGATGCTCCTGCTGCTGCTGCAAAGGGGGGGAGCCCTGCAATGGAAGCACTGCTTGTGCTTGGTCGAGATCGACGACGACGCAAATTGCGGAAGAGCTGTGTGATCTTGACACGTTGTTCATCTGGCGATAGTTCCACCCATTGGATGTTTCTCATTTCATCCTCTGATGACATGGAATCTGCTTTCGAAACAGATTGAGGGTCTGGTTTTAGGAATCTACCTCCATGCCTGTGGACTTCATCGATGATTCCAGATACAATGGTCCGTCGATTGGAAATACTTCCATTCGCGTACGCTGTGGCATAAATGAGTGCCAAGGAATGCAGCCGTTCGTTGCCCACACCTTTGACTCTCTGACCCAAGGACAAGACATCGTTTTCATTGCCGCTGTTCGGTCCTGATGTGGCGTCATGACAGGATGGGTTCTGTTGGTGCGTTATAGAAGCATTGGTAGAAGGAATGCGCAATGATGCTTGTTGCCGTTGCTCCTTCTCTCGAAGAATTCGTCTCTGAAACCAAGCATTATGATGGTTCAAATCCATCTCACTCTCAAGGCCCGTCAAAGGCAGCGCTCCTCTGGTTATACCGTAGCTTGCAAGCAAATATTGACATTCTGTATGAGATCCCAAGTGTACACGAGATTTGACGCGCTCCTCATATGGCAGCATTGCAATGCATGCCTTGAGCACCAAGCATTCAATGGAATTGCTGAAACATAGATGAAACCCATCAATTTTCATAGGAACAACGTTGTGGTACAAGTTTGTTGTTTCTGCGAACCCCGCCCCCTTCAAATGGTCTTTATACTGTTCCACAAGATAGCTTACAACGACGGCGCCTTTGCTAATGTCAACCATTGTTTCAACACTGTTTGCGGAAGCGTAAAATCTAGCTCGCATCTCTGTACGGACAGTTGTCTTGGATCGAATGCCGGGAAACTCCAAATGAATCATTCGTCCTGATCGATCCCGAAATGGGCAGAACTGGAAGAAGCCTTCCAACAAACAGGATAGGTCATCTTGGTCCAAATCTTGTGCGGTGATGTCCCGAACCAAGCTCTCCTCACCAAAGAGGTCTTGTTTATGTTTGAAAAAGTTAATCAGCTTCTCAGCTGAATCTTTTGGTTTAAAATGGCTCGCTCGTAAGAAAGCCAACTGAAGTTCCCGATTGGAAACATACGATGGGTCTTGCCTTTCCGCTGATTCGTATGCAGTTCCTTTCTTCATACGATTAAGATGCATCTCCAGCCCAACCAGCAGATCGTTTTCATTTAAGTCAACTTCACCAGCAACTCCATGAAGCAGTTCCTGTTCATGTTGAATCTCATCGAAGGTAAGATGCTTCATGCCTTCCATCAGAACGTCTTCATAATCGGAAACCCCTGGTACTGTTCGTTTCCGACTGCTATTCAATTGACTGGTGACGCCAAATCCGCCTGGGAAATTGATTCCGCAGAGGCATGATTTGCTTGGGGCTTCAACTGATGTGCTCATGCTCTATTCCTTTTTCTAATTCAGCCGTGTCTTAACTTCTAGGTTTCAAGGAAACTGTAATGTCAGCAGCGTTCTTAATGGGATGATGCTGAGATGCTGAGATGCTGATGTGCTGGTGCGATGATGAAGGTTTGGTTTTAAAAATAGAAATCGATTCATATCTCATCGTGCGACGCGAGCTCGTTAGCAATAGAAACGCGGTGGGATTGATTGACGCAGTAGGCAAAGTTCTTCCGAAATCGGAAAATTACGAAAATCCCAATTAGTTCAATTTTACCGGTACTCGTACCCATATATACCGGGTATAGTATGTGTTCAGTCATTTAATGAATAAAAGGCTTCAAGAATAGAATGATACCGTCCCAAGAGTTCAGAGTAGGCCGTTTGGACAGAATGACAGACGAGTGCAGCTGGTACAAAGAACAAATGAGGGGGGACAACAAAGGGAGGGGGAGACGCGTATACCGGTATAGTAATAGCATGCCTAGGAATAGTGCCTCTACAAGGAAAGTCTAAGCATAACAAAAAGGTGAAGGTAATTTCATTTTCAATCGTTCCTGTTGCAAAATTCAGCGGAACTTTTGCATACTTCCTCCCTCGAAAATAGTATTTGAAGGATCTTAGTAGAAGCGACTCAATAGTAGTGGTGATTGTCGATCCGCCTATGAAAATTCAATTTCGTTTCCACTAATTAATCAACCATTCACTTTTACCAACCCGCCAACGGCAACCATTTTATGCTACATAATATATGTATGCGTTCGACCGATTTGAAATTGCGAAATTGTATTATTCTACACTTTTTTAATAGCGGACCAAAACTATGGTTCAACACGTACACTAGCCTACTTTTTAGAAAAGTAAGTAAGTAAGTAAGGAAGGAAGGAATGAATGAATTGAATGAATTGAATGAATCACTGTACGTAGAATAATAGATCATCACACATGATGATTTTCTCATCGCAATCGTCGCATATTACGAAATTGTTTGGACACCTTCTCATGGGCCGCTTCATCGGATGCCACCTCCCATCTTCCATCATGATTAGCAGAGGGCTTTAAAAAACGACCCCCCCTCTTTTGAATATGTTTGATCAATTGCGATACTGTATTCTTTTTCTTGCCGCGATCGGTGCGGCTGTATTCGTCGGATAGCCCCGCAACTATCTCTCGTAGTCGTTGGTTCCCTGGATTATCGGACCGTTGCCCAAACAAGACATCGTTTGGGCCAATATGTTCTAAAATTATCGGAGGCCTTGATAATGTTGGTGTATTTGAAAGACTGATGCACGTTCGAGAGCGTCGACGACGCAAATTGCGAAAGAGCTGCGTGACCTTGGCCCGTTGTTCATCTTGCGATAGTTCCACCCATGTGATCCTCCCTTCATCCTGTGACGACAATGAATCTGCTTGCGAAACAGATTGAGGGTCTGGCTTTAGAAATCTACCTCCATGCCTGTGGACTTCATCGATGATTGCAGATACAATGGTCCGTCGATTGGAAATACTTCCATTCGCGTACGCTGTGGCGTAAATGAGCGCCAACGAAAGCAGCCGTTCGTTTCCTAAAGTTTTGACTCTCTGACCCAAGGACAAGACATCATTTTCATTGCCGCTGTTCGGGCCAGATGCGGTGTCATGGCTGGGTAGGTTATGTTGGGGCGTTGCAGGTGAACCAGAAGAAGGATTTGGGAATGATACATGTTGCCGTTGCTCTTTCTCTCGAAGGATTCGTCTCTGAAACCAAGCATTATGATGGTTCAAATCCATCTCACTTTCGAGTCCCTTCAGAGGAAGAGCTCCTCTGGTTATGCCATAGCTTGCGAGTAAATATTGACATTCTGTGTGGGATCCCAAGTGTACACGCGATTTGACGCGTTCACGATGCGGCAGTATTGAAATGCACGTCCTGGTTACCATGCATTCTATTGGATTGCTATAACATATGTGTAATCCGTCAATCCTTATGGGGAGACCTTTCTGGAACAAGTTAAGTGCTTCGAGGAACCCCGCCCCTTTCAAATGATCTTTATACTGTTCCACCATATAAGATACGATGACAGTTCCTTTGCTGATGTCTACCATTGTTTCAACACTGTTTGCTGACATGTAAAATCTGGCTCGCAACTCTGTGCGGACAGCTGTCTTGGATCGAACGCCGGGGAACTCCAAATGGATCATTCGTCCTGATCGATCACGAAATGGGGAGTATTGAAAATAGCCTTCCAACAAACAGGATAGGTCATCTTGGTCCAAATCTTGTACAGTGATGTCCCGAACCAAGCTTTCTGCACCAAAGAGGCCTTGTTTGTATCTAAAGAAGTTCATCAGTTTCTCAGCCGAAGCTTTTGGTTCAAAATGACTCGCTCGTAAGAAAGCCAACTGAAGTTCCCGATTGGAAACATAAGATGGGTCTTGCCTTTCCGCTGCTTCGTACGCAGTTCCTTCCTTCATGAGATTAAGATGTGTCTCTAACCCAAGAAGCAGGTCGTTGATCGTATTTTCATTCAGGTCAACTTCATTAGCAACTCCATGAAGCAATTCTTGCTCACGCTGAATCTGATCGAAAGAGAGATTCTTCATGCCTTCCATCAGCATGTCTTCATAATTGGAAACCCCGGGGAGTCTTATTCTTTTGCGGTTGCTTCCGCTTGGGGATGAGTTGTATCCGCAAAAACATGATGATGATTTTCTTGAGATTGCAACTGGTGTGCTCATGCTCGTGTTCTATTCCTTATTCTGCTTTTAGAATCATCAATTTCTAGGTATCAAGAACTCTATGGTTCCAATTGTGAAATAACTATTACAGCAAAACGCAAAACCTTGTTATGAAACTACGTATATTACCGCAACGAATGATGAACCGGGATTGGAAGCATCCTTGTTGGAAGTATTACTGTAGAGTTTCGCTGGCGTCAGCGGCGACGTGCGCAAGCAAAGGAATTAGATATACGCGCGTATTATTCTCGCACTTGTTACCTTTTTTGCCCACTTCCTCCCGGCGCGGGCCCGTCCAAGGGGAGAGCATAGAGTTATGCAATACCTTTTTGGGACACGTGGGAAAAGAAGACCGGCAATTTTGTACATATATAAAAAAGGCGGGGAACGGAAATAAACGAAAGAAGTGCAGTAATATCTTCGCCGCACAATGATCCGTTTCGGATGGATTTTCACTCCATCACAGAAAACAGGCTTTGGAAGGGCGCAATGACACCGACATGCATCCAAGTCAAATTGAAATATGAAGGCAAATAAAAAGAGTAATAGGTATAATACTATATCTGTGTAGTCCTAGTTGAATGCAGAAAATTGATTTTCTTCTACCGAAAACTTGTGCGCTGGCTGTGCTTGTAGCTGTTGGCTTACAATGATCGTTCTTTTTATAGTTTTCAGTAGTGCGTCGCTGAATGCGGTTTACCTCTCGTGCCCATCATGAGAAGAATAGTCCCAATAGAATAACAATAGCATTGTTGAATGTACTCATGCAGCAATTGCCAATGTTGTGGCGTTCCTCCTTGCAATCGCAGTTGCATGCTCTGGAACGACGGCTCTCTTATTATTTGTTCCAATACTAAGCCTGAGAAACACAATTTCTGTTCGTGAGTTCTTTGTCCTTCCTCTTGGGCTTCGATAGAGCTTTCCTGCGATATATGTTGGCATGACATTGCGATCGCCTCCAGATCATTGATCCCTTCTTCATACTGGCGATTTTGCTCTTTGAGGACACAATATAATCGAGAATCTTGAAGCATTATCCTGATCTGCTATACGTATGCCCATGGTCGTGGTAATCGACATTTTCTCCTGTTCGGCTTTCAAATTTAGAATGCCCAACTTTCGGAAGGTCTGAAGTCTTCGCGGCTGTACCAGGCCGCTTCACGGTCTTCCTTGTTAGGCATTGGATACATCCTCACCTTGGCTGAAGGATAAAATTGAACTTCGGCGCCTCCTGATTCTTGATATAATCCATTTTTTTTCGTGGATGTTTGCAAAAGGAAGACAGGAACGATTGGAAAGATTTTGTAACAGTCGTAAGAATCTTTGAAACACAGGTTATTAAGCCCCTATTTATTTATCTCATAAAGGTGGATGTTCAAGCCCCTATACATACCCTTACAGGTAGTATTAAAATACGACTCCTCCGACTTTTGACTAGCAGTAAGATGTTGTGGCTGACGAACAACAGCTGGAAACATGAAAGGCTGACCCTCTGTATCATAATCTCCTTGTTTGAATGAATCAATCAGGTAGTACTGCACGGCTGGCTGCAGATTCTGCTGGGTTCCAACTGAGTGTCTATGAAGGGGCAAGAAGGGTAGTCATGGTGGTATCCGAAGGCAAAGTACTGTAAGGTCTACGGTCCTGATGGTACCGGCACCGAGCGACGCTAGTGCTCAGTCGAAAATACTGTATCAAGTTTACACATTCCTGCCCAAATCGTTACTCTGGCATTGGTCTCCACCATCTTTTCATTGCTTCGCAGCATCATGTCAAAAGCATGCACTACGACAGTCGAAATTCATCACTTCTAAATAACCAGTATAATCGAAGTATTGCAAGTGTTACACCACATTTATTATTTGTTCAATACAAAACAACTTGTTCAGCTCCTAGCATCGCCCGTTCAATTCTTAGGCCTCCTCCTTGTCCAAAGGAGTGATTTCAGGAGCCTCGGGTCCCATGATGGTCGACATGATCTTTCCACTGACCAAGTAAGGGTCACAGTTGGAAGAAGGTCTACGGTCCTCAAAGTATCCCTTTCCTTCGTCCCAGGTGTCACGTCCGATTCGGACCGAGGCTCCACGGTTGGCAACACCAAAAGTGAAATCGTTAATGGAGGCAGTCTCGAATTTTCCGGTCAATCGAAGTTCGTTTCCTTCTCCGTAAATGGCAATGTGTTCGGCGTGCTTCTCGCCCAACTTGTAGATGGCCTTCTTGATTACCTCAAGCCCACCTTCTTCTCTCATTGATTTGGTGGAAACGTTGGTGTGCATACCGGCACCATTCCAGTCTCCCTCGACGATTGGCTTGGGGTGAAGCGTGCAGTAGACTTGGAAGTCTTCACAGACTCGTTGCAGGATGTATCGGGACATCATAAGTTGGTCACCAGCATCAATTCCGACGCATGGTCCGACTTGGTATTCTTGTTGTCCAGGCATGACCTCTCCGTTGGTCCCAGAGATGGTGATTCCGGCGTAAAGGGCAGCCTTGTACATGGCGTCAACGATGGCTCGTCCAAAAGAGTTCTCTGGACCGACCGAGCAGTAGTAGGGACCTTGGGCACGGCTGGGCATGCCACCTTCGGGCCAACCAAGGGGTGTGCGCTCATCCAAGTTGAAGAGGGTGAATTCTTGTTCCATTCCGAACCAGACTTCTTCGTCGTCCATGCCTTCAAATGCCTTGGCGGCTGAGGATTAGAAAGAAAAAAATCAAAGAGTGGAAGGAAATGAATGGGTGAGCAAAGCGTATTGATTGGAGCAAAATGATTGAGTTTCCAAGACGGATGCAGATGACGAGCGGAATACTAATGCAAAGCAGTGTCTTGACGACCAATCGACGTCTAGTCCTTGTCATCATTATGTTGTTGTTGTGACTTACCAAAAGCACGGTTGTTGGTTTCCAAAGGTTCTCCAGCGGGAGTGTAGGTATCGCACATGACAAGGATATTGTCGATTCCGTCAGAGCGAGGGCGGAAGGGGTCCTTGAAGATACGGCATGGACGGAGGATGACCTCGGAGTCGTCACCTGGAGCTTGGTCGGTGGAAGATCCATCAAAGTTCCACTTTGGCAAGCTTTCGACAGACTTTCCCTTGGCAGCAGGAAGAGTACGAGTCTTGGAACGCGTATTTCCAACGGCATCGGTCCACACGTACTCGGCAAGGATGCTGTCCTCAGGGAAAGGAAGAGAGTTGTATTTGGCAATGACGGCAGGATCCAAAGAGGACTGTCCGGTGGTCTTGGAAAGGACACCAGCGTTCAAGGAAGTAGACAGCTTGGGTGCCATGGCAGGGGCAAAGGCCAAAGATTGGGCGGCAAAGCCGAGAGCAAAAACAAGGGAGGAGGTAAACTTCATGATGAGGAGTGTGTACCGGTCGGTAGTATTCAAAATTATGTGACGACAAATGCCGACGACGGAATCAATCGAACGGATGGCAGAAAATTGATGGATCTTCCAAATTCCGGCAGAGGAAATACAGGAAGCGGTAAAAGAAGGAAAAAACAAAAGGCAGGTATCGTATAATCTTGGTCAACAAATTTGCTTGCGTCTACCAGTTTCTACATACGGTACGTGACGGGAGCAGGTCCCATATCCAGGTTACTTAGATTTCAAAAAAGGCGAATCAAAAATATTGTTCGTCACGGAGAAACTCACCAATGCTACAGGCAAAAAAATTTCACACACATCAAAACCCAAGTCGCAGCTCAAATGCGCTATAACTTTGGTGACAACGAGAAGTAAGAGAGAGGCCTTGAACCATGGCACGAGGACGGCCTTCAGGAAGCAAGAACAAATCAGGTCATTCGGCCGGAGGAGATAGAAGATCAAGGAAGTACAAGAAACGATTGGAAGAAGAAAAAGGGGAACAACAACGACGCACCGATAATTTTTTCAAACAGAGAAAGAAAGCAGTGGATCCTCCCAAATGGACAGATCATCCAGTATGCGAAAAAAACTTTGAAGAATCGCAAAGAATGCTTGCAGAAGTGCTTGATCACCCGTCAATGCCCAAAGGGAAAAATGTGCCTACACTTGGTATCATTGACTCTACATCCGACAATTGGAATGTCACCTATGACACTTCGCCTACTACAGACAATGAAGCCAAATACTACAGAAGGTCGATTATGCCTCCCAAAGGCACGCCATTGCAAGCATTTCTTGATCATGCGAAGGGTCAGATTGAAAACAATGGCCTCTGGAAGTGCCGCCAATACTACTATCGGACGCTTGAGTCACCATTGACATGTGGCCTTGGGTCGTCGCCAGCTCCAGACAAGTTCTATTTGCCAGATATGGTTCGGATTTGGAAACCCAAGGAACAGTTCCACAGCATTCAGTTTGATTACAAGTGCCCCCACTGCAAATCTTGTTCCATAGAACACAACGCACAGACTTGGCGGCCAGCATTTGAGCACAATGAGATCAGATGGGTCTATTGCCATCGCTTGCTCTGCAAAGATTGTAATGCTATGTTTAGTTCAACTGATCCTTCTTTCCTTGGAATGCTCCCCACAAGCATTGCAGAAAGCTTTGAGTTTGTCTTCCCGCCACAAGGACCTGGGGTGCATCGAGTCATGCTTCGTCGGTTGTCACTGCAAATAGACAATCATGTCCTTTTTGGAGCATGGGCCCGTGAGGTCAATGATCTCTTGTGGGAAAAGTACTTTCAAAAGTGCAATCAGTACTATGAAGTCTTAAATGATTGGCTTGCAAAGTGGCCGTCACCTTCCTGCTATGACAGCACGGTGCCTTTGCATGCAAGGGATGGAAAGGGACAATATGATGGCCGACCGATTGTCCCCTACTCAGCATTTGGTGCAGCTGGGCATCATAATGGAATCATGATGACAGAAGGCCTGGCAAAGACACTGTTTCGGCTTGTAGAAGGCGGCAAGAGATTTCAATATAATCAGAATTCTTTTGCCGCATGGCACGATGGCGGCTTGCGAGCTGATGACACCTTCAAGCTTCCGAAGAAGGTGTATGTGACAACATCGGGAGGGAACCGGGTGAAGCCTTATGCTTCTGTACTGACTTTGCTATCACAGTGCGGAAAGATTGTTGCTGCTGTCTGGAAGACAAGCATGTCCCACGCTGCAAATAGGCTTATTCTGCCGGGACTTAAGATTGCAAGGGACCATGTTGGCGCGCCACCTTTACGTCTACTCCAAACAGACAATTCTATAGGGGAACAAGCACCTTACTATGAAGTATTTCCAGAACTGGAGCAGGGCACAGTGGCTCGTGCTTCACTGCCAATGATTGAAATACCGCCTGATGACATTGTTTCTTTTGATGTTGGCAGTGTCTTCAATGCTTACATCTTGACGCTAATAGACATCTTCATTCAGCATGAGGATCAAGAAATCTACTATGGTTTGGATACAGAGTTTGAGAGAGACAGCAAACTTACAGTATTGTCGCTGGCATTCCCTCAGTCATTGAGAGGATCAGAACTAGGAACAACAATCCCTATTGCCATTGTCATTCACCTACACAAGATTGGCAAGGAGCAGTTCCCTGCTGACTTAAAGCGCCTCTTGGAGCTTCCAAGTATGATTCCAACCGGACGCTTGATTGGAGGTGATTGTAAGAAGCTAGAGGAACAGTATGGTATTAAGTTCAACAGAATGATTGAGCTAGGTAACTTGTGTCGATTGGACAATGGTGAGCTTTCAAGCTTTTCCCTTTGCAACTTGATGAAAGTGTACCTCCAGTGCATGTACCCGATGAACAAGTCAGCTGCGCAGTTGTCTAGCTATGCAAAACCAACACTGACACCTACAGACAAACAATACTGCGCACTTGATGCAGTGGTCTCACTATGGGTTTTTCACCGGACGGTAGAATCATTAGCAAATGGCATTGGTAATCAACATCCAACTTTGCAGGTTGGGAAACGGTGTACGGTGACACATAATGCAAAAGACATTGCTTTTGGGCATCTGATCTTTGTTGGTGCCGGAGGCGAACAGATGCGGTGGGGTGGTATGACATTGGGCAGAAGGGACTGCCTTGTTGCTATTGAAAGTCTTATCGACGAAGACTTTGAACCAAAACGAAGGAACTCGACTTGGCCAGCAACTGCAGAGACAATGAGAGAGCTTCACAACAATGTTCCCAATTTAGGACTGGCAGTGGCTGCAACGCAAGTCAGGATCCATCTAGATGGCAGTGAATGCCAACCATCGAGCACACCGGAGATGCTAAGTGAGGCCACTATTCAATCCTTCCAAGTTGACAAGAGCTATCTTGATGTGCTTCTTTGGAAGGCAACTGAGGCAGTACCAATGGAAGACGGGGAAGATATTGATCTGCTGGTTGAGGGTGAAGAAACTGTGAGCAGCAGTGGGAAGACCAACAAGGGTGAGGCTGAGACTGGTGCATTGACAAACTCGCTGCGTGATCTTTTTCACCAGCTTCATTGCCTACCATTATCAAAAAAATCTCCGGCTATTGCACATGTTCTCCAGCTGGTTCTTGTTGCAACTTGGATCAGTGACGAAGAGGATTATGCAAATGTTGTTGAGGTCTTGCAAAACAAAGGCGAAGAGGATGTCGCTGTCCACGAGTTCCACAATCGTGGCTACTGGCGGGAACGTGTTCGAAGAAACACACCATTGCCCCAGGATCATGCAAATAATATTCGAGTGGTGCAACATGAAATTTGGAGCAATTGTGGATTTGTCAGCATTAGAACCAAGGAGATAGCACAATGGTTTGATAAGTTTGCTGAAAATGCTGAGAATGGATTTTACTACATACCTCCAGATATGAGAATGTACAGGATTGATAGGGTGGATTGTGATGGATTGAAGGTGTACACCACAGACTTTGGAACCAATCTCAACGAATCACTGCATCAGAAATACGCGGACTTGGTGGGACCATTTGCAGTGGGAGCCGAAACTGCAGATGTCCTGCTAGTCAACCGATCATTCCGTTTCAATATTGCTGTTGGAATATCAAAATACGGTGAGCCAGACTTTCATACTGAGCGACATGACATTGTTGATAAGACGCAGCACTGGATGATGCACATCTTTGCAACTTATGCTTGGCCAACACACAAGAACTTACTGGATTTCAGCCCACCAAAGAATGCCACTCTTGTAGGCCTTCGCCCACTTCCGCTTGATGAAAACCATGTGAGATATTCCAAGTTGCCAAATGCAGGTCTAACGCCAGATCACAGATACTTGTCACAGAAACTGGGGGTCGAGATTGCACCAGTGCCTCTATCAACCAAAGATGAGTTCCAATTGTATACTTTCCACATCAGGGGGGTTGTTGCGATGTCAAGGAATCCAAACCAAAACGACTGGGATAATCTTGCAAGAAAGTTTCTTGAGAAGGCAAATGGAAAGACCATCTTTCCAAAGACAGAAGATCAATTGAAAAAATATTTCATTCATTGGAAACAGAACCAGTCCAAACGCCTCTTTGGAAAGGTGGTCAACATTAAAAACTCAAAAGTTTTCAAGCAACTCCAAAGCCAAAAGGCGTCCTCCATTTCAGTGATACACAAAACAAAACTACCAACACAAGTTGAAGGCACATACTATTCCCACAAGCAGCCTTTGGCCAACAAGGTAAATGTAGTGCCCCCAGATGTGGCGTACAATCAAATCAACCATGTGCCATTTGAATCCAAGCTGCAAAAGAAATCAAAACAGAAAAAGGGGCCAACCACAATTGAAGACCTACAGAAGAAGTCATCGAGGGACCTCAAACGGGTTGCTCATCGATGTGTTTGGTTTCCCTATTGTCAAAAGCAAGTATGGGCCTGTGGGGGCAACAAATTTTCCAATTGCAAGTTCATCAATGAAGAACACAAAATCAACAAAAAGTCGAGTGCTGAGATCGACAAAAGAAGGAAGTTTGTCAGACTGGAGAAGGAGAAAGAAACTGCAACAAGGGCTCGAAAAAGGCAGAGGGTAATAAAGGGCATTGTGGCAAAAGCAAGGATACAAAAAAGCAAATCAGGTTCTCACCTCAGAACGAAAGTGATTGAAGGAACCAAAACGTCCGAAGCCATTACAATTCCAGAAGAAGAGTATCTGAGCCAAAAATGTATTGTGTTAGGCAGTGGGAAAATCATTGCAGACACTTTGCTTCAGGCTCTTGCGACACCTACCGTTATGATTGATGATGAAGTTGTCAATGCATACCTATCCCTTCTTGTGGACTTGGCGCATTCCTCAAGAAGAAGAGCAGGCGTTGGGACAACTCAATCGGGGATCTGGCAAATGCTTACAAATCGTCACTACACATGGAGGGAAATCTATCCAAATCTGAATCGACCACACCGAGTGAATCTCATCCCAGCATTCTTTGGAAGCCGAGCGGCTGGGCATTGGGGAGCCCTAATCGTGGACAATGAATGCTCACCTGGGCAAAGAAAGATTATCTATGTTGATAGTATATCATCTGTAAGAAAAGATAATTTCAACACAGTAAAACGATTGTTGAGACAGTGGGAGAGTGATACGAACAATTTTGTGCAAATTGACTCACCCAGCCAGGCCTCGGGCTCCAATGATTGTGCAGTGTACACTCTTGCTGCATGTGCTCACTACGTATTCCGCACTGGCGATTTCCTGCCAACTTCATTTCAATTCCAAAATGGTATTAATGCAACCCGGTATGGTCGAGAGTGGAGACGCCATGTTCACAAGTCAATCATGAACCAGAGGATTGATATGAGCGACCCCGTTCTCGGTTGGATGGTTCTTCGACCATAGAATAGGAGATAAATTAGAAATGTTCTAAATCTCATTTGACAGGATTACTAGTCTTCCAATCCAACGTTTCACGCAAAGTACTTACAGCAGAATGACAAGTAGGTAGTAACAACGATACCTTCTTGTTTTGTCTTGCTGCGGTATTGAATGCAAATGCTTCGACCGACCATCGAAAAGGCAAAGCACCTTGAATCTCAATTAAGCAGTGCAGTAGCAAGATAAATCCCACTCCGCTTCTGCTTTCAAGTGGATTGTTAGATTTATCAATACCTTCTTGTTTTGTCTTCCTGCGGTATTGAATGCAAACGCTTCAACCGACCATCGAAAAGGCAAAGCACCTTGAATCTCAATTAAGCAGTGTAGTAGCAAGATAAATCCCACTCCGCTTCTGCTTTCAAGTGGATTGTTGGATTTATCGATACCTTCTTGTCTTGTCTTCCTGCGGTGTTGAATGCAAACGCTTCGACCGACCATCGAAAAGGCAAAGCACCTCGAATCTCAATTAAGCAGTGCAGTAGCAAGATAAATCCCACCCCGCTTCTGCTTTCAAGTGGATTGTTGGATCGCTGCATTCTGATCAAACGGCGCCTCCTGTACACAAATCGAGAGCGCCGATGCCGATTTGTTACTTGTTGGAGGCTGGCGATCGTAGTGTTGTCAATTGAACCAATGATGATGATGATGCTTGCAACCAGCTCCCGTCAAAAACGGTACGAAAACGGACGAAAAATGCCTCTGCTACAGTCATATCCGGGTCGCTTAGCGGCTCTATTTTTTGAAATCAAATATTATTCGTCTGTTCTTCGATCTTTGGTGATTCCAAGCGGAAATGTGCCGTCATCGTAGGGGTAGTATGAAAAATACGGCGATTTTCAAATATTCATCACCTATTTTATGGAATACCTGCCGAAACAAACACGTCAGTAATCCATTGCAGCGTTTATATACGTCTACTTTTCAACCAAAGCACAGCTGATTCTCCTGTAGTGAAGTGGTTATCACTCTTGACTTTGAATCAAGCATCCCAAGTTCGAATCTTGGCAGGAGAATTCCTTTTTTCCTTTTTTTTACACATTTTGCGTTTGACGGCCCAACACCGGTACATATGGATAAGGACAGCTTTGACTTCACTTGTATATATATATGGAGACCAGGAGACCAGTTACTAATACTCTAACCCCTCCTCTTGTTGTTCTCATCGGCAGTCTGCTTGTCAATATTCCTGCAGCGAGTTTTTCAGTGTGGCTTTTCCTAAAAATACTTTAGGAACCAAAACAACAGATTCAGTTAAGTTTGGAAACACGCACGAGGGTGTAACGCGCGGCACTTATTATTTGCGGAAATCCGTCGGTTCATCAAACTTCCCGAACAAAATTGAAAATTCGATTGATTCTGCCGGCAATGTATTTACAATACTGATGTAATTTCACGTAGTTGAAGTTGTTCTTTCAAAATGAAACCCTATGTATTTTTCAATGAGTCATGCTATTGAATAATGTCGATGAAGGGGAGGAAGCATTATTTGCAATATGCGAGGGAGATCAGAAGGATGACTGGATGGATCTTTGAATTTGACATGACTTTGATGATGACGGCCGATGACAGCATCTCGACAAAACGACGACGAACGACAGGACGGCAGCCACGATAGTCAAGAATAGGAAGGAAACCATGATGCTTGATTGATTCACTCAAGAGGATGGGTTTCAAGCACTTTCAAGCACCTCCAAGCTATCATATCGGGTACTGAGATCCAGCAATAGCCTGTGTGTGATATTTTCAAGTTACTTTCGGCCGGAATAGACATGCTGGAATTGTCGTATTGGATCAGAACGATGAGGCAAAAGAACAGTCTTGTATTTGTTGTCATTCCTGTCAGTAATGGTTTTCAATCAGCACAACCAATGGCATGTCCTCATCGATTGGATTTAAATATCAGAGTCCAGCAGAGGCAATGAAATCATCTTCGTCTCTATAGTGTTGTCCGCCCCATCTTTTGATTGGATTATCAGAAGACTACTATAGAATCAAGTCAGAGACAAAGGAATCAGCTCAGAAAGGAATAGTAGAAACAATAAGAGCAGTCAGTTTCTATTCGTGTTTTCTATTATAGGGCTATGCTCCCTGCTTCTGTTTCTCCATGTTTGATGACTATTGCTTGGGTTCTTTTGCATGACATTCATTCATGATGTCCTAGCTGCGGCCATATCTATCTCCTTGTCTTAGGCTGGCATCGTCTCTGACGACGATGCAATCAATGAGAAAAGGATTTGAATGAATGTTGTACCACCTACTTGCTGGAATAATGCATTGCAGGAGCCTTTTTCGTGTGGCGAATCATGTTTATTGTGGCTGAATGTACCAATCACCGTGATTGACAGGACCTGAATGCTGGCATTGCTCTTCTGTTGGCAATCATGCAGTATGCAATATTTTTCATCGTTTCACGTCCCATAGAGGTGGAGTGATGACAACCAAAATATCTTTTGATTTGTGCTTCGGAAGTCAAAAAAGATAGATACCACCTTATCACTGCCATGAAGGTATGTGTACGGCCGATGGACGTAGTGGAATTCCGCTGTTCCTTTTAGCTTCATAGCTCAAACCGCTGATATCAGTTCACCCGAAGGTGATAATAGAATATGAAAACTTCATGCTTCTCGAAGAAAGTGCAACACTGCTAAATTGACAATCGCCAGGACATGCGGCTTAATTATTCGAATGGATGTCTTGCGATATTATTTCTCGTACATGGATTTGGACCTGTGCCGAAGAAAACCGCAGCGAAATGGGCTCGTAATTGTTCTTTTGAAATGAATGAATCGCTGGTATACGTGCACTGGTACTGGTACTCGTTCTTCATACATCGCTTTCCACCAAGTGAGATACAATGCAATGATACAGTTTATTGCAGTATTATTGCTGCACTCGCTTTTTTTTCTTCATGAAGGATGAGACATCCGTTAATGTCAACTTAGTATCATCACTGTATTGGCATGTCAATGCTGTCTTTCGTTCCAACTTTTTGGTATTCCTTTTTCAATTTTCTTTCTCATTGCACTATTCACCATATTGAAGTTGGCCGTTGCTACGACTGTTTACAAATCTGATGTTGTTGTATTTTGTACCGTACCGGTAGGACATATTTGGCTATCTAAGATAGCCTACTGCCGTCCTCCGTGTGTGTGTTCGTAGTATTTTGTCTTGGTGTGTGTAGCATGCAGGCTCTTACATGATGCTGGTGCAATTTTTAGTGAATTTTCAGCCAATGAGAGTTAGTCAAATCACTAAAAATCAACCCATTTTTAGTGGTCTAAGCCAATCACAGCGGGCCATTCACTAAAAATAGAATATCTCCACTAAGTTAGTACTCATCAAAAACACATCTTAACGCGCCAAAAGACTTCACAACAGGTCCCCAAAAAGCATTGACTTTGATGAGGCAACAGCAGCGACACGTATGCTATGAAACGAAAATCAACGTCATCACAGAGGCCAACCCTCGATGGCAAACATAAGGAAAAGATCTCCCAGGGACAGAAACGAGCACATGCTGAGAGATTAGAAGCTTCAAGGCAAACAAATCAAGCAACCTTCATGAACTCATTGTATGCCAATGTTCGACGGCAGCAAGCTGAAGCTAATGCAGCTGAACATTCTGAGCAGAATCCGGATGGTGAAGGAGAAGATGAAAGGAATGCTAGCATACCAATCATTGACCAGCCTCCTGAGCTAATTGAACGACATGAGGGTATGCCTATAGTTCCAAATCTTGATATCCTTGACGATGAAGAGTTTGTGGACGAAGATCTCACTGAGGAAGAACCTGAGCTGACGATCATGCACAGATATCTCCAAGCAATCCAAAAACGGCTGCAGTATGAGACTTCCCCCAAGTTTCCAGCATTGGAAAACAAATGGCTCAACGAATTTCTGGGGGAAAATGACTGGTGGATCCATCGGCATCAGTACCGCTCTATCTGTAGATTACTGCAAATCCAGTACAAAGAGGAAGAAAACGAGGCTGCATACTTTAGAAAGGTTTATGTTTGGTTGCCTGATGTTAGATGGGGTCCATCTTGCATGCCGACTTGTGCTAAATGTGGCTCCAATACCACTGTCAGGAATAATGGCTTCCGCGACAACCATTTTGGGCGCAGAGTAGTCGCACTTGATCATGACTACTACTGTATTTCAAGGCGGTATCGGTGTAATAATTGTGAGCAGAAGGCAAGAGAGGCAAAGATAGCTATTCAACAAAGTGCTGCCGCGAACAATATTGCGATCCAATTCACCGAAGAGACGGACAGTGGACAGCAGTATTCATTCATGGCATGGAACAGAAAAACACTTGAGCTGTATCCACATGGTATCGGGCAAGAATTCCCCGCATTTTTGACCCATAGGTCTGGAGTGGATCGCCTCCTTCTGGACATGATGCGCCCACTTTTTGACAAAGGCTTACGACCTGGGGCATTTGCAGACACCATTCTGGAACTGCATGCAAAGCGGTACCATCAGGAATGTCTAAAACATGAACTTGAACTAGCAAAGACAGCCAATCGCTATCACAGACCTATGCTTTCAGCATTTGGAGACACATCAAAGTACAACGGATTGGTCCCAACTGGTTCCTATCTCATGTATGTGTACAAGTTGTTTCACAGCACCATCAAGGACTTCCTAGACACTGAAGTAAAGAAAAGGGGCGCCAAAATGATTTGTGTTGATGCCAGTTACAAGGAGCCAAAGCATCTTTGTCAGTATCATGGCCAGAATCTGTTTAAGGGCCTGATCACTGTCACAAACGAAATTGGGGAAATACGATTGCAATTCCACGTGGTCACAGATGACCACGAACAATTTCGACCATCGTTGATTGCGTTTTTGGAAACAGTGAAAGCATACGGCCAAAATCCGTTGGAGCTTGTCTTCACAGACAATGTCCAGGCCGATAGGCAATTTTACTTGGACACGTTTCCTTCTTTGGCTGAAGCCCAAGCTCGTCTTGATAGAATTGTGACCGGCGGCAACGAAGAAAGCGGTGATGAACAAGACAACACTTGCACAGTCGACGATGACCAATTTTTTGTAATTTCAGAAAGAGGTGAGATGAACAGATTTGTCACAGCACTTGACGAAATCATGCAAGACAAATCCGCAGAGGATCAAGTGGTCGGGCTTGATGCAGAATGGAATGTCAATATAGCCAGCTATGGAATGCCAAAGAAAATTGGAAAACTTGCACTACTAATTCTGGCCTACAAAGACAGTGACGGGCGTCACAAGGCTGCTCTATTGAGACTGCATAAGTTCCCTTCACTTCCGCATCGCTTGCTTGCTTTCTTGGTCGGGGGAACAAAGTTTGTCGGGAATTATGTAGGTGGTGACATTAAACGGCTCGGACGTGACTATCACTGTGAGGATGAGATGAAGAAAGTTTCAGTAGTCAACAACGGATTGGTCCCAACTGGTTCCTATCTCATGTATGTGTACAAGTTGTTTCACAGCACCATCAAGGACTTCCTAGACACTGAAGTAAAGAAAAGGGGCGCCAAAATGATTTGTGTTGATGCCAGTTACAAGGAGCCAAAGCATCTTTGTCAGTATCATGGCCAGAATCTGTTTAAGGGCCTGATCACTGTCACAAACGAAATTGGGGAAATACGATTGCAATTCCACGTGGTCACAGATGACCACGAACAATTTCGACCATCGTTGATTGCGTTTTTGGAAACAGTGAAAGCATACGGCCAAAATCCGTTGGAGCTTGTCTTCACAGACAATGTCCAGGCCGATAGGCAATTTTACTTGGACACGTTTCCTTCTTTGGCTGAAGCCCAAGCTCGTCTTGATAGAATTGTGACCGGCGGCAACGAAGAAAGCGGTGATGAACAAGACAACACTTGCACAGTCGACGATGACCAATTTTTTGTAATTTCAGAAAGAGGTGAGATGAACAGATTTGTCACAGCACTTGACGAAATCATGCAAGACAAATCCGCAGAGGATCAAGTGGTCGGGCTTGATGCAGAATGGAATGTCAATATAGCCAGCTATGGAATGCCAAAGAAAATTGGAAAACTTGCACTACTAATTCTGGCCTACAAAGACAGTGACGGGCGTCACAAGGCTGCTCTATTGAGACTGCATAAGTTCCCTTCACTTCCGCATCGCTTGCTTGCTTTCTTGGTCGGGGGAACAAAGTTTGTCGGGAATTATGTAGGTGGTGACATTAAACGGCTCGGACGTGACTATCACTGTGAGGATGAGATGAAGAAAGTTTCAGTAGTCAACAACGGATTGGTCCCAACTGGTTCCTATCTCATGTATGTGTACAAGTTGTTTCACAGCACCATCAAGGACTTCCTAGACACTGAAGTAAAGAAAAGGGGCGCCAAAATGATTTGTGTTGATGCCAGTTACAAGGAGCCAAAGCATCTTTGTCAGTATCATGGCCAGAATCTGTTTAAGGGCCTGATCACTGTCACAAACGAAATTGGGGAAATACGATTGCAATTCCACGTGGTCACAGATGACCACGAACAATTTCGACCATCGTTGATTGCGTTTTTGGAAACAGTGAAAGCATACGGCCAAAATCCGTTGGAGCTTGTCTTCACAGACAATGTCCAGGCCGATAGGCAATTTTACTTGGACACGTTTCCTTCTTTGGCTGAAGCCCAAGCTCGTCTTGATAGAATTGTGACCGGCGGCAACGAAGAAAGCGGTGATGAACAAGACAACACTTGCACAGTCGACGATGACCAATTTTTTGTAATTTCAGAAAGAGGTGAGATGAACAGATTTGTCACAGCACTTGACGAAATCATGCAAGACAAATCCGCAGAGGATCAAGTGGTCGGGCTTGATGCAGAATGGAATGTCAATATAGCCAGCTATGGAATGCCAAAGAAAATTGGAAAACTTGCACTACTAATTCTGGCCTACAAAGACAGTGACGGGCGTCACAAGGCTGCTCTATTGAGACTGCATAAGTTCCCTTCACTTCCGCATCGCTTGCTTGCTTTCTTGGTCGGGGGAACAAAGTTTGTCGGGAATTATGTAGGTGGTGACATTAAACGGCTCGGACGTGACTATCACTGTGAGGATGAGATGAAGAAAGTTTCAGTAGTCAACTTGGGACGTTATGCAAGAGATAGGGATGTTGTACAGAGTGGTACAGTCAGATTGGATGCTCTTGTTCAGATTTGTTTGGGCGAAACCATGCAAAAACAAGCCAGTGTTCGTGTCTCAAGTAAATGGGAACAGCCCTCATTATCGCAGGATCAAAAGAAGTACGCAGCACTGGATGGGATCAAGTCACTGGAGGTGTACCTTTACCTTCGGCAGAAACCAGACCTATCAGTTCGGCTATCAGTTGAGGAAGCAAGAGCTGGCCTTTGTATTGACGTTGCTCCACTTCGTGGAGGAGCCCTCAGCATGGTTGCGACTAGGTGCGCAACTGGCACATTGACAGAACAAACTTATGATGAATGGGAAGTGCCAAGTGATATGAGACTTGACACTGGACAGATCAATAAACGACGATACCGCGTTGTGAATGTATGTTCTGTGGTCGCACCACATTATATTGTACCATATGTGAAGAAGAAAGAAAGTGGAGGGCCTGTTTGTCTTGACGACTTTGGGGCTCCACCATTCTTTGTCATTCTACCTTTGACCATGTTGAAGCAGCACATAGAATCAGATACAATTCGCCCTTTCCCAAATATGAACCCAAATGTGAATAACATGACCGGAGCAACCGGAGGAGCAATTCCACCGGCACCAATAGTGCCGCCAGCACCGCCAGCACCTCCGCGGATTATGCAAAACCAATTGTTCGATCAGAACGAGACTTTCACGGAGGAGGATACTGGACAAATAGGAACAATGGACCAATTGGACGGTGATGCTGAAACTGCAGCTGTCAATCTATCCAACAAAGATGTGGAAATGCTACACAAGGTGTGCCTCCTTGGAGACAAAGCAGCTTTGGGAAATGACTTGTTGGCGTGTGCACATCTTGACAACGCTCCAGACAAAATCACTGACTGTTTTTCGGCTGTTGTTGGTGATGTCTTTCATTTAATGGATCGAATGAAAATTCCCACTCACCATGAGTTCAAAAAGGCTTTCAAGGTCGCATTACGAGACAGTGTTTTGCAATGGAGCCCTCCTGAGCTGGAAGAGGTGAAGACCGCAGTGAAGGCAAAAGATGGAAAGACTGACGATGAAATTGATGCTGACATGTATTTCAATGCAGCCTTCTGGAAGGCATGCGTCCCGAGAAGGGTCCTACCTCCTCGGTTGCTATATTGGAGGGTCCGAGCTGTATTTGTTTCGTTTGGAGGTATGATTGACTCGACAAGCAAGAAACCGCTTTTCAACAAGACAGCATGGAAGAAAGCCAACAATATTTTGAAAGAAATCTTGCGCGGGTATTATTCTGATCCTCCAGGATATTCGTTTTATTCTACAAAGTTCAACAAGAGAGGAGAGCCAATGGTCAATGCCTACGGTTTTGATATTCTTTCTTGCAGACGTGGGACCAATGACGTGGAATCGACTCACAAGTTACTTTTGTCAATATTTGGCACTTGGCATATTGGGCTTCAGATGTCGGATTGTTTGCTCAGAGAGAGAAGGCATCGTCATAATCAAAGATGTTCAGAGAAACGCCGGTTGGGCCATCCTTGCATAGGGCATTATGACACTTGGCTGATTGACGCTCTACAGATTCTGGTACAGGTCAATCATGGGATCTTGCTCCATCCAAATTGGATCAATTCAAGCGACTTCAAGAACACGCAAGAAAAGTTTGGGACGATTACACTGCATGATGCTGAGTTGGCGGAAGCACTTGCAAAAGTTCAGATTGACGAAAGTGTGCGGCTGACTCATGATATGCAGTATTTGTGTTCTGTGATGGGAACAAAGCTTCCGTTGTTACCTGTTCACACTATTGACGAGCGCAGGCACTTCTCAAATCTTGTTGTACAGCTTCAAAACGGCCAGGATAAATCTTGCAAGAAGATGGCACTGGAATGGACAAAAGCGGTGAACGGTGTTACCATTTTTCCAAAGCTGCCGGTACATCTTCGAAATTATCGCGACAAGTTTGAGCGGAATGCAAAAGTACGTCAAGCTTTCAAAGATGCTCAAGAGTCAAGGGAAATTCTATCTACCTTGAACAAGGCTCTTTGCCCAGAAATCGAAGCAGATGAAGGGATTGATGCAGAAGACACGCCACAGCAGTTGGACAATTATACTAGGCAATGGCCTGCAATATGTGCACCACCACAACTGCTGCTTCCATTGGCTCCATCTGCTGTCGAGCCGGGAAATATTCATGTGGGTGGCGTTCTCATCAACAAGGCGCCGGATATTGCACCATTAGATCGTATTAAGAAGAGAGGAAGAGGTCAGAGAGGGCCGGATAATCCTAGAAAGGGTGCCAGGCCCAAGCGCAGATGCATGTTGTGCAAGGGAAAAGGTGAGACTGATGATGCTGCCCGAAATTGTCCAGGTAGCAGACATCGAGAAGACTGCAAACACCTACAAAGATAAAAAGAGTAGCCTGTATTGACTTACCATTTATTCTGCTTAGCCTATCAGTTGCGCTTGTTTTAGTGGTGTTGTTTCAGTTGTGTTGATGGGCGACTGCTCCAACCCAATTTTATTGAAAAAAGTCCACGTCTTTTTTTTAAAGAGTCCCTTTTCTCTAAGCATAAAAAATATCATAATAAAACTGTCGCCACGAACCACCGTTTTCAACTTTTACCGTGGAGTTGGTGTGGAATACATGCTGTCATTCAATTTTGTGTAAATGTAAATTTTACCTGGCTTTTTCATTATATTCAATTTTCTGGTGCGAAACGCGTAGTGTTCCAAAAATAAGTATATGGTGCAATTCAGTTTTCCAACAGGAAAACCAAAAAAGAGAAAATCCAAAACGAGCCGGTTGATTCTACCAGTGAAAGACTGCAATGTTTCACAAAGCTGACGGAATTGTATAAACACTTACATACCGGCGATGATCATTCTCTTTCGAAAGGTTACAGCCATTAGTGGCGAACTCCTTTGCAATTTGAAACTGACAGATATCGATTTCCATATTTGTAGAGAATCGATACCAGGAAATTTATCCTGGCCGGGCCAGAATGACACAATGTGGCGTCTTACGACGCCATGAGAAGCATGCATTGTGTTGCAGGCTGGAGATGATAATCTCGACATTGCGGATCGTCTCTTTTTTTCCCTTTTCCTTTTCCTTCTTTTCCTTCTCTTTCCCCTTCTTTTTTCCCCGGGGGATCTAGTATAAATAGCTGCACCAGCATAGTATAAAAGCCTGCATGCATGCACCTCAAAAAAAGGGCAGTCGTATTGGTCGTACATCAATTACTTTCGTACTATAATTTTATTTTGGCATAGTAAGTACCGGTACAGTTATGTTGAATTGCATGGCATCATAACCAACGACGAATTCTGATAGCTGAGCGTCCTACCTGCCGCTCATCATGTCACCCGATCCCTCAAGCTCAGACTCATCAATGTCATGGGATTCATCAAGCTCCTCAAGTCCCTCCTCAAGCTCGAAATCATCCATGTCATCGGAGTCTTCAAAAAGCTCCTCAAGCTCCTCAGATGATTTCTCAAGCTCTTCAAGTGACGAAATGGATATCTCTGCCTGCTCCCAGGATTATTTACTCAATATTCCTGACGAATTGCTGTTCGAAGCCTACCTGAGGAGGGCAAGCAAGATCAACTACACAGTCTTCGAATTCGGCTACTAGTAAATTCTCTTCTTGAATTTTAGCTCCCTCAGTACTTCTTGGTTTTGTAGTTGGTGTTGATGTTGGTGTTGCTACTTGTCGAACTCCCACATCGTGTATTACCAGAACGTCGCTTCCGCCGCATTCCTTGGAACAGTACCAGTGACCGTCTTCCTTGCTAATTGACATCAACATATTTTCCTGTACACACAAATTGTGGACTCCGCATTTACATTGAATGCAACCATGATTCGGATGGAGAGAATCATGTTTGCACTTTCGGATGCTGCAAAAGCCATTCGAATGTGATACTGCAACTTTGGACCAAACTCTTCTACCGACTAATTTGGCGGCAGTATTTTGGCCACTGGGTGGCAATCCTTTGGCTCTACTTTTTTGTTTGTTCAAACCAACGTTGTGATGAAGGTTATCATCTTCCTCGCTATCAGAGTCTAGTGCAAAAATTGACACGGCATTAGTCATGATAAACTAGTGAAAAGAGCAGAAGATCAAGTGCTATGAAGTCTTTTCTTATTTTGATGTGAATTGTGAGTTGAGGTCTTCGAAACCATTATTGAGAATTGGCCAATCAAAATTGTTCGATTTCAAAATGCACCGTGCATGGACAATCGTCCAGCTTGAGCCAAAATGGATGCAGCTCAAGGGGGGTACCCGGAAGTAACTGTCCAGCGTGGAAAAATTCAGGCTGCATGCATCATTTTTGGTTCGATAACTTCCCGCCTTAGCAAGATTGATTGACAAAGTTCTTCTGATGTCATAAACAAATCAAATGGCATCCAGGGGGGAGCTATATGGGGAAAAACCGAATCAACCAATCAAAACAATTCAATTTGCAATTTCACTGCACCATCTTGATAAAAATAGTTATGAATTCCAATAAAATTAGATAACGATATCAAAAGTCATGGATTGATTTCAGCCAATCCGATAGCGCCGAGATTCTGATCAAAACGACGCACCAAAAAAATTGAAGTGGTATACCTAGTCATTTTCCACAGTCGGCTAGCATCGTCGGCCATTTGATTGTTTGTTCCAGATAAGTGCCCAATACGATGATGTGCTCTTTGTTCCCGCTGTAATCCTGCTGCTAACCGTAATATTCTTGCTCTTGCCTTTCAAGAGATGGAAGATCCTTTTGTGCGCCACGACACTGCTGGTGTGTTGTCACAGCCAGTGTAAGTGGTTTCACCTTCCACCTGGGCTGTCTTTCCAAGAACAAAATGATGGAGAACGGTGCCCTCCAGCTCCAAGCCTGAGTTGGTAAGTTTTCCTGTCAGATTGTGGTCTGAAATGACCTCTTTTTTCACTGCTTCTTGATATGGTCCGCGCAAGACGATGGCCTCTTCACCATCTGTGAACCACACTCCTCCCCTTCCCGACTTTGCCGCATCACAAGCGCCAACGTGTAAGTCAACGCCTGGTACCAGCTCTTCCAGTGTTGTGGGGCTCTTTGCATGGCCATGAAGAAAATTTTGGAAGATTTCCAGTTGCTCACGGACCTCAGGAGTCAACCACACCCTACAATCCACCTGTCAAATCAGTGCATCCTGCAGCAGGGAGAAATGTCCCTCACTGCCCGACATTCCTGGCTGCAGGCTTCGTAAGACTCCTAACACCTGCTGCCATCGTTTCAGGGAGACGCGTTTGCAATCCAAGACCTCACCCAGGAGTGACAGGGCCTTGCTCACTCGTTTCTCTTTCAAGTGCAATGTCTTTGTTGTCGCTCCCCAGTTCCAACCCAAGGCTTCTTTGACTGTGTGCCAAGAGGCATCTCCCATAGCCATTTTTGATTGTGACTGTGGCTCATTTCGCCACTGGTTGTCCGTGGGTCGATTTGGTTGGAAGACCTTGTCAATGTTGTGGCTGAGGACGGCTTATTGATTTGCCAAAGGATTGCTTGGATGGTCTTGGCCCATTCCAACAAAATCGTCCACAAATACTTCCATCTTTTTCAATGGGCGCTGGTACTTCAGTGGCTGGTGAGATTTTGGCCAAACTTTATACTGATGATGCTTCGAAATTTAAAAACATGGGCGAACTTGACGAAGCTGGGGTTGCCATGTCGTTGTCTGAAATCCTCAATGGAATATCAGAAAAGTATAAAGGCCTCACCACCAAAGAAAGTATCCAAAAATTTGTTGCCAAGCTGTTGGAACTTTCGCCAATTGATCATTGGTCTACTGGAGCACTGAATTGGGAGTGCATTCATGATCTTGTTTTCATAGCAAAGGTCCTTTG
>CAKOGP040001970.1:0-12382 GCA_933822405.4 Cylindrotheca closterium
TCCAAAACCGCCAAGGATGGCGCAGTGCAAGGACGATCGCTCGTTGCCTACATCACAAAACTCAAGGTGTCAAAGTTTCACAGGCTCTACAAGAAGGCTTGGAGACAGGAGATGTTTGCTCTCGCAAAGGCCCAACGCATTATCACTACTGACGAAAAGTCGCCTCGCTTTTGGGAATTTTCGCTCGTGTTCGACCCAACATTAATTGTTCAACGCGCCGAGCCGTTGACTTGGATGTGGCGAACGGCATCCGAATTCTTCGCTAATCCTGCTATCATTCCTCACATTGTGGGGGAATTTGAGCGACTAAAACGAGAGCTATAAATAGCCAAAGCTCAGTCCAAGTTTCCACCAAAACAAGGTTGGAACCAGACCAAACTTCTCCGTTATTTACACACAACAACAATCTTAATTTATGACTTCTGCGCTGCCCATCAGAAGTGGCCACCAACCATGGGCTCAAATGACAAAAGATCACAAGAGATGGCTTTGAAATCGACAAGGACTGCACCTGAGCACGCTCAGGAAGGTCTGGAGGCAACAACCCGCTCGAATTCTACCACCCTATTGACGGTTGACCTTGTGAAGGACAACCCCTGTGAATGCAAATTCTCCATGTTGTACAGCATATTTGTCTTGTTTCTTTCTCTGGAAAAGATACAGCAGACCGATCTTCTTGGTCTACCCTTCCAAATCCCCACCAACAGAGTGGGAGCGCCAATCTGCCCATTGACAGATGACTTGAGAGAATTGCATTCAATTCTTTCCTTGGAAAAGGTACCCACAAAATTTGTCTGTATCCCAGGAGAAATCCTTGCATCTTGTTTGTACTTCCCCACCAACAGAAATCCTTGCATCTTGTTTGTACTTCCCCACCAACAGTGGGAGCGCCAATTTGTCCCCTGACATGATCGACTAGAGCAACTTTTTTCTTGAAAAATGCCTCAATGTGGCTCAAACTTATCTGACTGAAAGCAGCATAGTTCCTAGCCTCTACAGCCGTATTACACCGGCAGTTGGATACTCTAGAAGTAGCATAAAAACCAATTAATGATTCAGTTATATATATATATATACATACACCGATGAGTCCAGTGAATGAGAGCATGTCCCATTGCTGCCAATGGTGATTGTCACAATGGCAGGAGTGTGTTGGGATATGACAAAATATGAGTTTTTACGTTCCAAAAGAAACTATTCAAGTACAAAGTTTTCGACATGTGCGATCGGACTTTGATCGTGATGTCGGGATTCGACGCAAGTCTGCCCGACGCAAGTCTGTCGGACAATCTGTATCCACACAAACAGGAAAAGATCCTGTACAAGTGGAATATTGATGTTGTGTACGATGCAGTAGGGAATAATGCAAGATATCCCAAAGTACTGCATTCAACACAGAATTGTCGTAGAAGTCGAATCGAGTTCTGTAAACAAGGGATTTTCCAAGGGAAAATCGTCGAACTCACTTTTGTGATTGAAACATCAATTCAAGCCAAACATTAATCAAATAGGAACAATTTCACTCAAAGTATACCTAGACACAGGAGAACTATTGTCGTGAAAGTGTTGTACAGTCGATTACGAATTTGGATTGCAGAGAGTTTGTTCTGAGCGCTAAAGGCACTCACGATAGAGCACATTTTGCTTTTATTCTAACAACTCTACAATACTGAACCTCACACCGATCCAAACTCCGTTCGATCACGCACCGGGAATGTTGTAAAGTTGAGCAATTGCCCACTGATTTGGCGCTCCCACCTACAAGCATCCATCACTTGCTCCACCTTTGAGGCCAAATACAATGCTCTCTCTTCTGCTCTAAAGACTTTAATTCCATTGAAGCGACTTCTCATTGAAGCCACCGACCACGTTGAACTTGACGACGGAATGCGTGCCACCATCCGGGCTTCAGCATTTGAAGACAACCAAGGAGCATACTTCCTGGCCACCAACCAAAGAATCACATCTCACACTTGATGGTATCTCAACAAGTGGCACTGGTACTGTTGCCATGATCCACGAGTTGGACACATCACTCCAAGATGCTGATTACTTCACAAAGGCACAGTCTTGTGAACCTTTCGAGAGCAATTGCTTTCAAGTGCAAGGGTGGTAACACCTTTGCACAACCACCCTAACCCTTGTACATTTGCACCGAGCAGAGAGACGTAGACAACTCCGGTTGTTGAACTCGCCTGCTCACCAGTGAGATGCAACATCTTTACAGATCTATTTGTTTCGCAAATTCCAGTGATGACGTTTTGTGTTGAAGTTTCGGATGAGAGGGAGAGTCGAAAGTCGTCTGTTTGTCCATCAGATGATAGCATTTACTGAACGTCAGCACCCCAACGGCTAACGTATCCAAAGTATCTTATACAGGTATCAAGATTCCCAATCTTGACTACAATGCTCCTTTGCTAAACTTCGCCACATTCTTAACGTTGTTAAGACTAAGCATCGCTATTGCATGCGTTGAGATGGTCGGAGTTTCATCCTGTTTACATCCTTCACACCACAAAATCACTATAGTTTTCAGAATACTGTTTTATCACACATTTTCGGACATTTTGTAACTATTTCAGTACTTGAAGCACGACAATCGCATGCAATCAAGCTACAGCTTTGAGTGGTACTGTATTTTCTATTTAGAAACTTTATCTGACTTATCCGACTACCCGACGCCAGCAAACGTCAGCACTTGTCGCACCCGAAGATCCATCATGCATGCATGAGCGAGGAGTGGTGGTACCTGGCAATCTTCGATGCTACAACCCTACAACTTTAGTCAGTGGTTTTCGATCTCAATATCGAAATGTCTAAGCTCTTCGCCTCAATCGCCATTCTCATGGCAGCGACACTTCCTCACTACGCGAGCTCCTTCTCCTTAGGTGGCAGGACGACTGTTATGTCGCAAAGAAGCCAGCTCTTGACCACTTTGGGAATGTCTGACGACTTCATTCAAGAAACCCCTAAGATAACCGAAGGAAGGATTCAGGAGTTGGTTGATACTCATCCCGTACTTCTATTTATGAAGGGGAGCAAACTGTTTCCTCAGTGCGGATTCAGCAACACAGCGGTTCAAATTCTCCAGTCTTATGATATCGACTTTCACAGCGTTGATGTGCTGAGCGATGAAGCCATCCGATCTGGTGTCAAGGATTTTTCCCAGTGGCCAACAATCCCTCAACTCTATGTCGCAGGAGAATTCATTGGAGGTAGCGACATCATGATCGAACTCTACCAAACCGGAGAATTGGGAGAAATGATCGAAAAGGCGAAAGCAGACATGATGTAGATTGATCGAACTTGTAGTTGCATGCTCGAACTGGAGACACTTTGCATGCATTTCCACTCCTGGGCATGTAGAAGGACAGAGCTCACCAAAATGGCGACGGGCAGCTCATTAGTATAACCTCGTAATCTACAGTGCTAATTCATGATAATTCTTTCACATTCGATGTTTTGCCCTTACTAGTCTATTCCTCGGTTCCTTTGATGCAAGTCACCAGCCAATCGAAGCCTTCGAAAAGACCCTTTCCTTTCAATGCAGAAGTCTCCTGGATCGACCACTGCCTATTTCGAATCTCTGGTAAGCCAAGCGCGTCGCTGATTTGTTGAGCATTCATTGCACCTTTCTGATCCTGTTTGTTTGCGAATACAAGCAATATCGCGTCCTTAAGTTCCTCTTCCTCCAACATTGCAGCTAGCTCTCCCCGAGCAACTGGCATGCGTTCCGAGTCGGCACTATCGACAACAAAAATGATGGCATCTGTGTTTGGATAGTAACATCGCCAATATGGTCGAATACTCGTTTGTCCTCCTAAATCCCAAACTTGAAACTACCCACGGCCACGAGTAGATTTTAAAGGCATTCGAAGAATCATTAGATCAACAAATCGCATTTGAATTCACAGCATACCAACGCAAACTGTAGAACAATAACTTCATGAGTATAAGACCTTGTCATTGAACCGCTTACCTTTATATTCTTGTATTGTAATGTCTCAACATTGAAGCCAATGGTCGGGATTGTCTGCACTGCCTCGTCGCTCTCATTTTGCAACCGGTATAAAATTGTTGTTTTCCCAGCATTGTCGAGGCCCAAGATCAAAATGCGGACCTCTTTTGACCCAAAAAGACTTTCAAAAACTTTGCTGAACAAGATTCCCATGTTAAGATGCAATAGTGTCTATCTCGTATTCTTCTAATGGTCGACGAGATCGATGGCCCTATGGAGTTCGATTGGAAGAGTTCAATGGACTGGCCAACAATGTATGCATTCATTGGCTGTTTGTGTTCCCTCAGTCTCACATATCCACGACATTTCCGGGTACATGAACGACGTAAACTGCTCATCAGGACTACTATAGTACATACGTGGGAAAGAAAAGAGGGGAGTTTTACAAGGGGAATAGGGCATTGCCCCCTAGGCGGCAATCTGACCCCCAATCGGTTAATTTTATCGTTGAATAATAGTACTGTATGATAGAGGCTTCCTGGAAAGTAAATGTCATTACAGGTAACTATTATTCCGATGATGGGATTACAGGCAGATATTTCACCTTGATCCATCCTACACGTGCGTAGGACGATCCGAGCAAATTGGAGCCGCAAGCATCCAAAACAATGTCATTTCAAGCTGCTTCCTCTACATTATGCAACAGTCGTCGTCGCCAGTTCCAATATGCATGAGCGGGTTTATCGCTGGTATTCCCTCACCGTCCAACTCGAGGCCTGGAGCAATCACTTGAACAATTTCGATCGGTGGCTGCCCATATTTTTGAACTTCCTGCATTTGTTCCATAAGTTCTTTTTTTTCGAATAATTCACACCAATGAGTTACTCTGGTAAAACGACACGTTGCTATCGAAGAAAAAACTTACTTGTTGTGTTTGAGGGTTCCTCCTCGTATACCTTTATCAATCTTTTGAAGCTGTTGTACTGTTCGCATCGTCTGTCAATGGTCAGCCTGGTCAGCAAACAGACATCTCACCTAGCACTAACATCGCCGTTTCAAAATTCTGAGTACTCACTGTTGATACTCCTCTGTTGACAAATTCCCCTGATTCTCGTCAAGATAATCGGGGAACTGGTCGAGGACTTGTTTCATCGGTTCGTACATCAATTCCTTTGACAACAACTGCTCCATCATTCCATCTATCACAGCATCTGCATCATAATTTTCAGTACCGCCGTCTGACAACCCAAGCATTTCTCTGAGAAAGTCGTCCTCCTGATCTATATCTTCAATGCTTGTTCGATTCATCTCTTCCAAAAGACTCCCAAGCGCCTCTTCGACTGTTTGAGGCTGGTATCGTTGCTTTCCTTTTGCATCGATTTTTTTTCCTGTTCCCTTGTTCTTTTTCTTGTTGTGCTTCTTTGCCGTCTCTTGCTGAATGTCTTCGTTCATTGCCTTGGACTTTGAAGTTGAATTGTGACCTGCTTTCGAATCCAACTGGTTTCGGTAGCTTTTACTTGTCGCACTATTGCCTTCATCGTCGAGCTCATCTAATGCTTCATCAAGAACCGCATCCATTCTGCACTATTTTCTTCCGTGTAAAGCTTCAAAGTCTCCGTTTCCGTACACTACAATACTGTGGTAATATCGTCGTCGATCTATGTGTAGGTAGGACTTGAAACGGCCCATAGAGAACAGGCCCAAGGTATTGGGACTGTAGAAGCTCCTTTGGTTGGGTACAGAACTAGACCTTAGTCAAAAGGTCCACGTAAGCGCCTCTCTATAGACATCCACAATTTTCTCTGTGACTCTTCTGTGAAGGTTGGGTTATTATTCGAATAGCCAAAGGCTTTTACTGAAGAGATACACTCTGCAGAGTGGCAGCAAACTATTGCTATTGCATTTGCTACGTATTTGACTTTGTTGCATCTTGATTGAAGCGTTTGAAGTGAAAATACAGCACTATGACTTCTCTTGCAACTGACTCACCATTTACCTACGTTGAAAAAGATAGGGACATTCTCACTGAGATTGTATTCCAGACGCAAGGCCAAGGTTCCACTTTACCTTGGAAAAGGCAGCAATTTGGAACCTTTTTGCAGGATGTACATCTCATTCAAGAATCTTTGCACTCAATGGGAAATCAATGGCAACGGAGCTGCAATTGCCAACCTCAAGTTCTCGCTCTTTTGTCTACATCTTGGTGGTCAAGCCTTGAACAAATGGAATGAAATTGAAACTAGCGTGACCAATCGCACTAACGCGCAATTCAAGAATTCCGTTGACAGTTTTATCATGAAGATGTCAGCTGGCACAAATTCAAGGAACAGCGCAAGCCGTTTTCTGAAGTTGATCGCCTGCAGGAAGTCTATGAAAACTGATGTGTCCAGACACATCAGGCGACTTGAACTGTTAGAAATAAGCAAAATGTGCTCTATTGTGAGTGCTGTTGGATATATTAGGATTTTCAAAGTACATATTTGGAGAAACAAGAAAAAGAGAATACATGTGAGCAATTGAGATGTCGACTGATACGACTAAAAATGAAGACTGATGCGACTAAAAATATCGCGCGTGGCGAGTCAGAAAACAGATCATATTTCTATGGAAATCATCTTGTTGATGATGTAAGAAATCAAGATTCAAGCAAGAACCAAAGTTGGATACTAATCAAAGTACCAACTACAGTGGAAGGTGAAGGGATAAGCACATTGAACTTGCAGCATATCAGGCTGGCGTAGAGAGAATTCTGAGAATTTCCACTGAGCTGGAGAAGAAAGAGTCAAAGTCAAAAGTTGACAGATTGTTCTCACTTTTTATAATATATTGCAAGCAACGAGTGAATTGGTTGATAAAGTAGGATCTCTAACAGATCTATATACTTCTATATACTGTAAATTCACATACTTAGAAGGCAACAATACCTGGACAGCTAAATTGCAGTTAATTGAACAGGTAGATTGCAGGCGGCAGTGGATCGCTTACTTCTAACATATATTATAAAAAGTCACTGAGTCGATCTCTCCTACAACTTGAAAGAATAGGAACTGAATTGAATTGAGGGTCAACATATTCCTACGACTTGAAAGAATAGGAACTTGCTCATGATGAGTGGAGGATTTCAAAATGCTGGACAAAACAGATCACAGCAAGGCCAAAGTAATGGTCAATACAATGGAAATAAGAGTGGCAATGGTAGCCAAAAAGAGAAGAAGTTTCATCCTCTGACTAGAGGAAACATTCCCGAATTTAGCTTTGATGAAGTAAAGAAGACATTGGTGATCAAAATGTCAACAATGAAGATGGATCATATTGATGACATGATTCAGAGTGTACGAACCATGAATTTGTTCGATATTCAAAGTGTGAAGCCGACATTGGTATTGGTAACTAATGACAGCAATCCTGATAAGGAGATAAAGAATGAAGAAAGAAGAACTAATTATTTGGCTGATCAAAAGGATTGGAAGGCCAGGAAGAACGCGTTTGATAACAATAAACGCAATGTCTATGGAATGATTATGAAAATGTGTACCGATCATATGGTGGACAAGCTTGAGCGAGAAGCTGACTTTGATAACAAATTATTCAATGATCCTGTGGAGTTATTGATGCGGATCAAGATATGATACATAATGGGAATATTTTGGTCTATGGAAGACCATGAGCAATCTGATTAATTGTCATCAAAAGGAGAAGGAAAACATTGCGAGTTTTCGTAAACGATTTGAAGAAAGGGCAAAGGCATTGCAAGCTTTGCTTGGTGATGATTTTTTGGACAAATTTACTGAGAAGAGTCAGGAATATGATTTATTGGGAAGCAATGCTGAACGATTGCAACATAAGAAGGAATCATGGGAAAGATTCATGGCCAACGGATTTCTGTATATTTCCGATAGAGCCAAGTATCAATCAAGAATTGATGGAATGACGGCGCAGTACACGTTGAAGCATCTGGATTTCAAACAACGTTGTACATTTCCAACTACTTTGGAAAATGCTGCTGATGTTTTGAATCAACACAAACACGATAACAGGAAGAAGAATTCGAATGAAGGAAATTCGAATGGACAAGGCAAACAGAACAAGTCAAACAACAATCAAAATGACGGAGCTCAGTTTTTGCAACAACAAACTTGAGCGTGTTTTGTATGCAGATCAAAAGATCATGTCGCACCTCAATGTGCGGACAAATTGAAGCCGCGGGAACAGTGGAAAAACCCGGACAAATATAGGGATTATTCAAGCATGAATGGTCGTGGTAATTGACAAAATATGCAACGTGATGAGAATGCAACGTGTGATGATGAATCGAGAGATTCAAATACTCGATGGAACTATGGACGTTTCAACAATGGATCCCATGGAGGACAATTTATTCAACGAGGACATACTGACAATCATATATATAACTGATGCATTAATCGTATTAAAACTATCTCAAGTTTCTAGATTGCCGTTAACAGCTGTCATGGCCATTTACCATACAGAGGTGAGTCCAGTACTGTTGAACCAGTGTGAGGCATCCAATCCCAAGGAAGTTGCTCTCATTGGATATTACATTGCACCCTTGCACATGTAGAAACAATCTTGCCACTCGGGGCGGCGTATTTTTATTTTGTTTTTTGAGTTTTTTGAAGGGGATGGTGGGCATGATTGTGTAGCAGGTGGGAAGCCCATTGTTCTTGCGCCCTAATGCCCTGGGCGTATCGATCCAAGTGAATGGAGAGCGTCCCAATGGCACAGTGTTCAAGAGTCCGACGAGGTTATAGTGGTGTCGGTGCAAAAGAATCCCTCCAAGGCGCCCGAGTCATTGGACGAAGATGAAGACAATGATGCTGATGACACTGAAGACAGAGAGAACACTGTGGACGACGCAATGGAGGAAGATGACGATGATGAACGGGTCAATAGCGATGGGGCGAATACGCACGATGAGGCCATGGACGACAACACGCCACCGTTGACTTCCCACAACCCCACGGCAACACAAGACTCAGCAGGTACGGGGATCCTTATGGAGCCCTCGGAAACAACCCCTCCTTGCGTTCAACGTCCACCAACACTTGCCGAACGGTTTTCTAACCTCATTCAGGTGAATATAGCAGGGGTACCAGGCAAGTGTCACATCTTTGAGACTACTTTCTCTGTGGACTATCAAGGGTCGGATTCAGGAACTGTGGCGGATGCGCTCTTGTCGACAGTTCTGAATTCTATGGACGAAGCCATTAACAATTCCCCTCATGAATTGAAGCTCCTTCCACATTGTTTCACTTGGAGGATTCATGCAAAGAGAGTTGATCGCACTTTGAGGTCAATTCTACATCCAGCAACTGCAAAATCTGACTTTCCATTTGCCGCACCGGCCACCTACATCAGTGATTGGAAGTTGGCGCAACAAGGATTGCTGAGTGTCAAGGCCTACGGTCCGGTGAAGGATGCGATCCTGACCTTGATCAGTCAGTTACGGGATTACTACATTTTGACGGAGGTTCTTTATCCAGGCATCGACTTCACCGGAATGTTCAAGTTTGCTACTACACGGTTGTACGGTTCTTGCACCCTGTTCAAACTGCTCTTGTCTATTAAGGCCACTCTGGCCCAGGCTGATCAAGCTTCCACAGCTGCCAAAGACAAACCCTCTCCAGCAACTGCCAACAACGACTCATCTGAAGAGGAGGACGATGAAACTCAAGAGAGACCGGGGTCTCTATCCGGAGCATTCACGAAGGTGACAAAGAAGAAGGTGAAGAAGAAGAAGAAGTTGCCCCTTTCCAATAACCTCGAGAATCATTTTCTCAAAGATCTGTCCCCGGCACAACGCAAACTGGCTGAAGCCACGGACCGCAAACTTCAGAACAATATTGATCGCCATAAAGCAGGTCCACTCTTCTTGATGATCCTTCCAGTAGAAATGGAAGGCTCTTACATCTTTGTATGTTGCAAGAAATACGGTCAGTTGGCTCGAAACGTGTTGAAAGGGATAGTTCCGTTCTTGATTCATCACCTGTGCAAACTTACCAATACGCAAGCTGATTGAGTCTTGGGTAAATGGATTCCCAAATCAGAAATCCAGTCGACGCGTCGTAAGTTTCTGGTATGGTGCACCAACACACTACGCGCTATTGAGGCCTCCGATCAGTCGACCAAGGTGGAGGAAGCACTGGAGTTTTTGGACGATGTGATCGAAGACACCACCGATGTTTACCAAGGTCAACTCTTGATTGACATGGATATGGCGAACGCCAAGGATATTGACGATGGACAAACGGTCACGGGGATGCTTGATGAAATGCAAGAACGTGAACAACAAGTGGAAGATGCCTTTGTGGACATTTAAGCTTGTGACGCCTTGGCGGCTAAAGATCAAGCCCTGGCCCAGCAGAAGGCCGCGACTGCGGCCCTCCAAGCCCAACTTGAAGCCCTTCAACGTCAAACAGCTCACCACTTGGCAATCCACTCGCAACCACCTGTTCAAAACAATGAGGTCTCTCCAGATCGCTCCAAATTTACTACGCCACCAAAAAAGAGGAAAAGCAAGAATTCTTCCACGGTTAAGAGGAGCGTTGCCAGGTCTACGGCTGGTCTTAAGCCACCCACTAAGTCAACTCGCACCAGCACGTCTGTTCACTTTCAGCAGCCGAAGCAGCGGTCTCGGAAAAAGTCTCAGGTTCACGTGGACACTGTTAGAATAAAGCAAAATGTGCGCTGAATGCAAAAGATTTACAAACTTTCAAATGGTATATTGATGCATCATTTGCAGTTCATCCAAATGGTATATTGATGCATCATTTGCAGTTCATCCAGATTTCAGAAGTCACACTGGAGGTGTATTGACTATGGGTGAAGGAGGATTACAGATAATCTCTAAGAAGCAGAAGTTGAACAGTTGAAGTTCGACAGAAGCCGAATTGATTGGTGTCAATGATGCTGCGACACAGATATTGTGGACAAAATTGTTTGTGGAAGCACAAGGTTATCCTGTTGAAGAGAACATCCTATACCAGGATAACAAGAGTTCTATTCTATTGGAAAAGAATGGACGTGATAGTGCTGGAAAGCGAAGCCGAGCTTTGAACATTCGATATTTCTTTATGACTGATCAAGTCAAGAAAGGAAATGTGACTATTGAATATTGTCCAACTGAAAAGATGTGGGGAGATTTCATGAGCAAACCTCTACAGGGACAAAAGTTCTTGGAATTCAGATCATTGATCCAAGGAGAACAAGATTAGGAGCAACGCAATTTCCTTTGATGTTCCGTTGTCATCAACTATGTTAATGAAACGGCAGGAGTGTGTTGGATATATTAGGATTTTTTAAGTACATATTTGGAGAAACGAGAAAAAGAGAATGCATGTGAACGGTAGAGAAAAGATGTCGACTGATACGACTTAAAAAGAAGACTGATGCGACTAAAAACATTGCGCATGGCGAGTCAGAAAACGGATTATATTTCTATGGAAATCATCCTGTTGATGATGCAAGCAAGCAAGATTCAAGCAAGAGCCAAAGTTGGATACTAATCAAAGTACCGACTACAGTGGAAGGTGAACGGATAAACAGATTGAACTTGCAGCATATCAGGGATATTCCGAAAAAACAAAAATACAAAAACAACACACATCTCCGGGTCCTCCAAACATCACTTTCGGTACTTCGCCTACACGAATTTTCTGTAGCGAAACGAAACTCGCTCCTCCTTTTTGCATCAAAACTGACAATGGGAAAGTCGAAGAACAACAAGAAAGTGGCAATTGCTGCTAAACCTGTTAATTCTACTGCTCTTACTCAGGGTCGCATCAGTTTTTCGCAAAAAAGCCGAGCCGAAACCGCCGAAATTCGATCGAAAAAGGAATCCGACGATTTGGACCCTCCAATCGTCAACAACAACAGCGACACCGAGATGGAGGAGGTCGAGAATCCACGGAAGTACGATCGCATTGTCCAGAACATCGATTCGTCTCAGTGGAACCTGCAAACTCTTGCCTATCTCTGCACAATCCACCGTGCTCGTGGTCAACGCAACAATAAAAAAGAAGTGGTCTTTGGCAATGAGCTGTTCTCGGCATGGGAGAACGAGCCCGATTTCCACTGGCCTTGGTGCGAAGGGTATTCTGAAAATTTCGTAGACCCTCCGGCGACTGAATCCTGGGAGGAAGCAGCCGAGAAGCTACTACAGATTTGTGATGGGGATTGGAACTTGGTCGAGCAACGCATTCGAGCTGCGCTTGACCGAGACATCAAGGACGAATTTATTGGGAACGATCGTGAGCTAGTGGTATATGTACGCGGATTAATTCTCGGTCTGGCGGTCCAGGATCCTTTGGTGATTTTTCCTTTGGACGAACAGTTGGAGGACTCTACGTTTTTTAATCGGTATTGGGATTTTACCTCGGAGGTTGAGCCCCGTCTACTATTGGA
>CAKOGP040001971.1:0-12382 GCA_933822405.4 Cylindrotheca closterium
AACAACAACAACTGTTTTCCTTTACGTACGAAACGCGTAGGACTGGTACAGTTTTGTTTTGGAGAAGCGTGTGGAAGAATATTTTCTACCTTTTAGTTTTTGATTTTTGATTTTTGAGTTTTATACAAACAGTTGATGCGCTTGGTGCGCAAAGTTCCAACTGTTCTCATCCGATGACGCGTCATCATATCTATTTTACTATTAATTTCTATAAGACCCATAAGACCGCTAACGTACAAATCGTATTGGTCCAAGTCACGAAACCCGTTCTTGATACAATTCTATCACTCCCTGAATGGGGGAGTGAGTGAGGACCTAATCCTCCTCAGCTGTGTCATCTACTCAGGAAAGTAGTGTACGTAGCTGTGGCCATATTTGTTGATATCTTTTGCTAAGGATATCGGCCGGGTGTTTAGCACCTTCAATGTGTAGAAAGGAGAGCGTATTGGATGCAATAGCCTCTCTAACACGGTGGAACGACAGTACAATATGTCGTTTGTGCGGGTTTGTATTGGGTCTTGATGTGCTGTTGGTAACAGTGTTGGTAACAGTCTCAGTAGTCTTGGGTCCATCAATATGAGGCAAAGAAAACCTTTTCAGGTGAAAAACTTCGTTCACATGATGTAATGGCAACAAGGTATGCCATATGTGTAGTTCGTACAATGTCGTCTTGTACTGTTTAGTTATATGCTGAGGCAAGCCATCAAGGAGTGGCTTGTTGCCTTCGAGCAGTGTTGCAGACCAGTTGTCTGCTCCCCATGAATCTGAGCAACAATATGGTCAGAATCCATTTGGTCTTCAGTTGAAGTGATCGATTGCTTCATGTAGACAGCGTTGGTACATAGACAAGTTGCCAAGTGGATAATTTTTACCATTTCAGTCTTAGCTAGTAGTCTTCGTTCAAATTGCTTCTGTCCAATTGGCAAAGTTGTCCAGTCATCAATGTATGTCCAATGGAGGAAGTCGCTCACTGCCAATGTACAGTGACAAAGACCTATACCATTGATTGTCATTGATTGTAGTTGTAGTGAGCCCATGTGTGACTGTATTGTCGCTTGAGCTTATTGTAGCTGTGCCATCGAAGCGAAGACTTTGGTTAGCTCCGCTACAAGCACATTGGTGGTATAGGCCTGGAGACCGCTCAATGATACTATCATTGTAGCTTGGCGATTCAGTGCCATGACGTTTGCTGCATCTGTGCTTTCCAGCAAGTAGGAAGCTGCGGCATTGCCGGGCTCGGATTTGGTGACTAGCTCTAGAAGTAGATACAAAGTTGGAAGGCGCCAATACTGTAATATCTATAGTAGTTATCGTAGCTAGTTGAGTTGAGTCTTCCAAGTAGTGTTCCGAGTTCTTCTGGATGACTAGCTTGGGCAACCATGCAAAGTAGCTGCGAAGGCGCTCCCAATCGCGTTCACGAGACTTCACAGCCGAGCTTGGGTTCTTCAGTTCAACCTCAGTTGGTTGTAATCCATGCTCAAAGCTGTTGTAAGGTGGTGGACCATTTCTCCCGTCAGGCTTTCGAGTATCATCATCAAAGCGCGCCTCTTGGGTTGAGGATTGCTTGTGAGATTGATACAACACCAGCTCAAAGCGCGCCTCTTTAGTTAAGGGTTGCTTGTGAGACTGATAGACCTCAAGCTCTGGCGGTGCGACTTGAGTTACACTGGTGCGATCCGGGTTGATAGGATCTTCCATGCTACGTTCAAGAGCGCGGCATTTGGAATGTTAGCGGTGCTCAATCCACGATCGATCAGATCAAAGTCGAGTGGCCCAAGGGAGTCAAGAGTACAGTCCAGGGTAGCTTCAAGGATCCCAAGAGTACAAACCAAAATAGATTTGTTAGTGGCTATCTCATCTATTGTTTGGTCGGGCTCTCTATCTGACTTGTTCCCATCATGTTCAGGAGGAAGAGCACTAGTAGCATCATCTCTCCCCATGCTCGCTTCCGGCATCTGTTGGAGCAAGTCGTCTTCCAGTACAAAGTCAGTAAAGAAAGCAACAGCATCGTCTAGAGTAGACTTCTTTATAGTAATTAGGATTCAACTAGTACTCTCATGGACAGTCAGAGTATCATTGAAATGTACTCTTGGCGGTGGACGACGATCCAACTCCCCATGAGGTGTCTTCCTAGTCGGTTTGTCCGAATCGAGGATGAGGTCCTTGAAAGAGCTGTCTTTCAAGGGAGCTGACTCAATATCGTAGTTGACCGATTGGCCTGGGCTGAACAGTATTGAAGGGGGCTTACGAGCTTCGTAGACCTCGAAACACTCAGGGATGGGTGAATCTTCTGGTGCTGCGTCAAAGCCAAATAGGTCGGTCATGTTGCAGTCAAACCATGTGAGGTTGTCGAACGCTCGATGGTGCTGTTCGTGCAGTCCATCAGTTGGAAGAAGTTCTCAAAGAAATCAGTAGTTTCATCTAGTTTAGAATCCTTAAAAGAAGTAACAGCTTTATAATTCTTACGAACTCCTACAAGATCAAGCAGGCGTTCCTCATCCTCAGGATCGCAGTTGGGAACGGAGTTTGCCCATTCTTCCATATCGTCGACCAAATGATCCAGTACACATGGATCCCAATCAGTGTCATAGGTGAGTACGACATGTGGAATGTCAGGATTACTCAGCTCACGATCTGTTGGTGGGTGCATTCACAGATATGGGAGGCCATTGCTGATGTCAAGTGGTAAGACGAAGCCATCTGGTGTTGTCAAGCGCTGTTGACCACCAACTTTGGTAGACTTGTCGTCCACGACGATCTTGAAATGTTCCATTTGTCCGTTGGACAGAATGGATTGGCCCTTTCCAATGTAGGCTTGTTGGCGTATGATGGCAATGATGATGCGGGCATCGTCTCCAGCAATGCCGCCGTTGGCACCTCTATCAATCAAAGCTAGATGTTTATGAGTGTTGGCTTTCTGAATAGAATAGATAACATTATGGTTATTAATTGATCTATATTTTACCCCATAAAACGTGAACTCGTGTTGTTTGGCTTCTTGTTAAGGTGTAGGCGGTGGACGTTTGGTAGCCGGTACAACAGCCAACTTATCAGACATCACACACTGTTGCTCCCCATTCTCCAAATCCATTGGGTACTCGTCAGTCTCATCTTGTTCAGGAAGAAGAGCATCAGAATCACTCCCCATGCTCGCTTCTGGCAACTGAAGGAGCAAGCCGTGGCTAGTGCTGTCGGCAGAGACACTACGGCCAAGATCGCCACTGTGTGGGTCCAATAAAGTTTGATCCCAGTCAAGGTTGGAGACGAGTGTGGCATTACCAATGCCAGTGTCATTCAGATCCATAGCAGTGTCGAAATCATCTGGTTGGTCGAGAGTCTCATCTTCAGAGGCTTCATTCAGAGTTAAAATAGTTTTACTACTCTTTAGGATGCCTATTCTATCGAATGGTCCCTCATCTTTGCTCTGTTCGTCCAGCCTGTGAATGTTGGGATCCAATAGAGTTTGGTCCCATTCAGGGTTGATTTACAGGGGTCTGAAGCAGCTGTGAGTAGATGATGGATGATTGATCTTGTGCTGAATATTTGGCGATGACCATTGGCCTTCGATTGCTCTAATACATCTGCTCGGGACTCGGCAGTCCAGTCAGTCACGTTATGACCAAGGATGCCAGGCACGTCGACCTTGATCATCTAACTGTTGCCACAGTTTGCTAGGCAGAAAGGTCTTGCGTACTAATGGCAAGCACGTACGGTAAGCGTAGTAGTCGCCAAGGTCCGTGTCAATGTTGAAGTCAAACATGGAAAGGCCAGGATCCGGCTCAAGATCACCAGTGGTAACAACATCAGTAGCATATGCCTTCCTAGGATCGGCTTTGGGCTTGGATCCTTTTACCTCATCATGGTTTTGGGCTGCTGTCTCAAGGAGTGACGCATACTCATCAAAAGTAAGTGGTCTGTTGTTGTTCTGCAAGGCCTATTGTTGGCTAGTTTCAAACACGTTGCAAAGGTATGGCACAAGTCTGACAGCATTGGACAACATGACGATGAGTTGCTCCTCGGGGGTCGGGTGTTTTGCTACCTCATGGTGCTGGCAAAGAGTATTGAGCCAATGGAGAATGAAGGACACATGACTACGGGGCCATTGGTTGGCGGTGAGTTGAGCGGTTGTTAACCATTGCAACTTGGTGTTAGCAGTCGAATTGGCCTTGAGAGACTGAGTATAAAACTTGCATAGATCCCGGTAGATGGACTGGGCATCATAAGTCTTATCGTATCGTCTAACAATCTTCTTGCCTTGATCGGTGAGGAGGGTCCGGACAAACACCTGATACAAGAAGGATTGGTGTCTGTCGAAGAGGTATCGCTCATCGAGGCTGGTGGGCTGATACTTGGGGTCAAGGACCTGTTTCAATCCGTGAGTGCAACAAGTAGCTTCTAGATTACAACAGTAACTATCCCATTGCTTATCATCAGAAAAGTTGGATAGAGATTAGCATCTAGTTTAATGCCCAGATCAAATTTCTCAGCTGGTGAACGTTGAGATGGCTTGGAGACAAGAGGCTGTAGGATGGTGCGGCTATGGAACACGATGAATGCGCGGCCCTGTATGTCTCAGAATCATCAGGGTCAATGAGAATACAGCTAGTCAGAGTGACTGGGTCCTTAAGCACAGTTTCTTGGTCTACCACCTAGCCACGGATCTCATGGAGATATGCCTTAAGTGGTTTTGGCACATCCCAAAGTACATCAGGTTGGGGATCACCGTTGGCGTCACGTGGCTGACTGACAGGATACTGTAGACCGTCAATATCGGCATCATCCATGCCAACAAGATGGAGGTAACATCTGCAACCGTATAAGTCAAGTGCAAGATGAAGGATGCTCCCTGCCAGCACTGTAGCCAAAGATAGTTTCCAGGATGTACACAAGACTTGTTTCAAGATGCCAAGGTTGTAGGACTCAAGATGGGTTGCGGTTTGTTGTTGAGTTGCCAGCAGTGGAAATTGTCACTCGTGTGCCTGACGGTTGAGTAGTACTAGTGGCGGGCAGTTGAGTGGTGTTGGTGTCAATGTTCAGAGCTTGCAATTCTCTTTGGCCGATCCGGACCATTCGCGAGTTGACTCAAAGGAATGGAACTCAGTCGACTTAGTTGATCAGAAGATCAGTTGTCTGATTGGAGTCTTTTATCAATGAAAAACTCTGAGTCGCCGTGGGACCAAAACTTGAAAATAACTCGTTGCCAATTGTTGACAAGTTCTTCACTCAAACTGAAAAGTATGGGTATGTAAACCCCAAAGAATCATTCAATTCAAATGGGGGTAAAACTTGCGGGACGCTTGAAATCGATCTGCGAGTTGTTGTGTAGGTCATCTCTGATGATGGGACAACTTCCAAAAATTTGATTGTCTTTGTTGATGAATGAAGACGATCTGATGGGCGATATCTGATGGCAAAATTGTGGCAGTTAGCTGTAGCTAGGCGTAACTGCAGCTGTTAATCTGACAGAAATAAATGAATATAGACTATAAGCCTATAGTTGACTTCTTCCTACAAGATGACCGATATCAATTCAAGTAAAAAGCATGCAGTGAGGATCGGAGGATCCTCACTTGTTTCATGCAGAATATTACACATCATTACAGAATCTGCCATGTCAGTTCTTTCTACAATAATATCACTGGCTGAGAGCGGTCTGGTACGATGCGTACAACCCACAGGCTTCACTTCAACTGTGAATGATTATGGTCCGGGTCATGAATCCCGTTCCTGATAGAATTCTGTCACCTATTGGTTAGGGCTTTGGCAAGCAGAGCGGGCTCCAGTAAATAGTCACTCATTACACAATGGCTGCCATCTCTAATCAAGCAAAGGACAAACAAGCTGTCGTAGTCGTTCATAGGCAAGTGGGAGTCTATGAGATCCTGCTGAATCTTGACCTATACAGCCAAATATTTCACGGGCAATCGAATGCCCATAGATTAGCATCCTAACGATTAACGTCTCAGTTATTATTATTGCTGAATCTATGATCCTATCTATATCCAAAAATTTCCCGTCTTGCAGCCTTCTCTGTGGCTATAATAAGGAATGAAACAGTCTTCTTTGCAGAAGCCTGTTGTCTTTCCTTTGTCCAAAACTCCATTTTCAACAGATACAGTACAAGGTTGAACCATTCATCTGGCACATGTTTGTGAACTGGGAAATAAGTGACAAATTCAGATTTAACATTAGTCCTAGAGACCATCAGTACCTGTGATTGTCATACGATAGTGACGATTCATTTCCAGTCTTCGTCTATCATCCATTGCTTGTTGTTGCTTCTGCAACTCACGCATCTTCTCACGAATCACCATACACTGTGGGATGGGGCATACTTCATCTTTGCATTTTTGAGCATGGATTCGCAATAGTGTCCAGATGCGCTTGCAAATTCTACAGCCACCTTGAACCTTTATCTAAGTTGCAAAGAAAACAGAAGTGTTAACAAAGTGGTATACCCTAGTAGGATAGGTAAGGAATCAGATGGATTTACCTTGCAGGTTTTCCCATGCGTCAAATACTTCTTCATTTTAGCGCAATTAGTCGAAGTGCAGGAACTGGAGCTACACCTTGAAGCATGTTCAATCAGCTGGATATGTAGAAGGAGATTTCGCTGCCGTTGTTTTCTCTGTTGCGCCGTTACACCATTGGAATTTCCTTGTCCCTCCTGTGCCCCTTCGCTCTCCACCGCAATTGGATGAAGCTTATGTGTACATGATCCACGATTTGTGTTGGGATCCTTGTAACACTTCTCACACAAGTCATAATCACTGCAAATGGCGCAATGATACCTCATACCACTTAGGATTTCTCGATTGCAATGCACGCACTGCTGAACAAACTTGGGTTCGTTTCTGTTATGCAAATGCCACAAAACCATCATTGACGTATGCTTTGCCCGACGAAGTTCATCAAATTGATAGTGATTGCCTCGGCAGAGATTGAGAAAAGCCTGCCTGTTGTTTAGAAACTCGCAATCAAGATCTTCCACATCGTCATCAATTACCTTTATAGGTCGGCCATTGCGATCTAGCGGCCCATCCAATTCACGTATGTTTCCATTGGCGTCACGCTTTCTACCAGTTAGCAAAGGTACCATCGCCTCAGGGTGCTCTGACCGATACTTCAGTACAACCTCAGGTACTTCCATGTTTTCTTTCAAGGCTTCTGACCAATTCAAAAATGCAACTATAAAACTTTCCTTCATAGGCTTGATGGTTTCACCAAGCTTCACCATTACTTGGTCTCGCTCAATTTCCACAGTACTCTTCCTGTTCTCCGCGCTTCCGGCCACTTCATTAATACCTGTTGAGCGAGTTCCACTTCGGCTCTTGGATTTTGCCTGGTTTTTTTTCTTACTCTTTTTCCCTGCATTTCCGCCCTTTTTGTTCCCTCCATTTTCGAGCACCTTGATGATGTTCTCTGCTTCCCCTGGGAAATAGTCCCCCTCTAGGTAAGGAACTGCAGTTGCATCTAGGGAATCATTTGCAAAATACAAGTCATACATGTTGGTAACCTTCCCGACTACATTGCGCCGTTGACATTCCACAAGCATATCGATGTACCATTGTCTTAGTCTTGAGTCCCTTGGAGTCTTCTGATCCTCGGGCTTAGCGTAGAAGATATAATCGTCACCCTTTAAGGGAGGGCATGCCCAAATGTGCGCAGTCGCAAAGCCGCGTTGGCGAGCGAAGTCCAGGTAGGAAATAAGAATCTCATGATAAACAAATGTTCGCATTTGCCGAGGTCTCATGAAATGTACACTATCCAAGTATGAAATATATACACAACGTTGGTTTGGAGCAGGGTTGTCTTCGCCATGTTCGTACAGATAGAGAGCAAATAGAATAACATCAACACCGTCGATGTGCTGAAATACAACGATACATTTGCATCGGAAAGGGAATTCGTCAGGATAATTCTTGTGTTTGTACCTGCTTTTCATTTTTTCTCGAACCTCATGTTTTCGGTCCATAGAGGTGACTTGTCTGATGATGACAGAGCCAGCATTGATTGATTGCGCATTCCCGGCACTTCCCTGTTTCTTCTCTTCAATCCGTTTAGTGACATCTTTTTCCAAGTATTCTGACAGTTTTGTTCTTGGCAAGTCAGCCGCACCAGGTGGTCGCAGGGGAAGGGTACCAGAGGTATCCTTTTTTCTCTTTTCGAGAAGACAAAGCGGACAGCAATATTCGCTCTGGTGCTCTTTGTTCTGTCTGGTATTGAAAAGCCCACAGATCTGATGGATCCATTTTTCGCAGACATCACACTGTACCCAGCTTTCCTCATGCACCTCGTCATTTTTCTTCTTTTTCAAGTCACTTTTATTAACGGTAAGATCCACAAACTCGAGGGGTGTGTTTTTATCAAGGTCATTGTAACATTGATTGCACCAGAAATACTGGTTGTTTCCGCCAATGTAGTAATACCTGTTTCGTGGTATACGTTTGCTTTGACAGTTCAAACCATTGCAGAAAAAAACGGGGGATTCAAACAAACGTTTCTCGCAACCGCAAAGAACGCATGCCCTATCATTTTGACGTCTCTCCCAATCTTCAGCTTTGAGTTGCTCAAATAGCTTCTCATTGTCTTCCTTGAATTTATCTTTGAGCTCCTTGGCCATCCCATAGACTACAGTTCCATCTTCATTGTACCGCATAGCATTATCAAAAGTCAGATTGACATCTCGTTGAAAGTCACAAATTTCGTGATATGCGCAGCTGTCAAGCTTTTTAGATACTGTACCAAGATCCATTGGCTTCTTGATAACTTCAAAGTAATCAGGAAGACCGAGCTCGATAGGGTCAACTGGAGAGTTAAATACCCAACCATGTTGATGAGCTTGAAGACCTTTCAATACCTCCAAACATTTCTGTTTGATTATTGCAGGAGAGAGTTGCGCCACTCGATTTAAAGATTCCAAATGAGTTGTCAGCTGAGCCACTGAGAAGCTGTTAAGAAGAGATCTATCCTCTGAAGTCTGTGCGTTTTGAGTGGCAGGATTTGGGATGGGCTCCTTTTGTAAACCTTCCAGTGACTGCAAAGCTTTCACACCGATGCTCTCATTGACGAGGGTTTCCTTTTTTATTGAATTGTCAAACTTACTTGCATTTTGCGAATGAACATCTGTGACGGACGAAGCAACGGACAATGAAAGGCCTTGGTCCAATCTTGAGCGCTTCGCGGACCTTTGATTGTCATCAGAAGTGCTGATTTCCGAACTATCAGCAAAACCAGTGTCAAATGCTGTTGTCGACGAATCCCCCTGCCCCTGTTTCTCAGTATCAAATGAATTGTTGAGACCAGCAGATTGCCCTTGTCGCTCTTTCTCGTGGCTTTTTCGGATTGTGTCTCTCACCGGCGCACAGGCAGGACATTTGGCGTCCTTACACCTTCGATAGTGACTCAGGACATATCGGCTACTCATACAATGTGGGACGCTACACCTCTGATCCTTGCAGTGCGCTATGTGTTCCCACAGCTTTTTCATACTGGCACAGTGAGGCGTTACGGGACAGCTGTTCTTGTATTGACATCTTGAAGCATGACGAAGCAAGAGAAGCCGTTGCTGCTTATGCCTAACTTTTTGCCATTCCGAATCATTTCGTCGAGTTGGAGGATTAGGGCACTTGTCTTGTTGTCGCTCCCCCACCACTGTGTTGCCGTTTGGCATCTCTCGAGCTCCCTTGTCGACGGCCCCACTATCGACCGATAAACCCTGACAGAAGTGCAAAGACTGTCGTCCGACGACCTCATTGTTTGTCCCAGACGATTGTACGTTTTGCGAAGATGATTGGGTCGAAGGGTATTGCGGTTTCAAACTGTCGCCAGAAGGGGGCATTAGTGGCTTTGGGTCTTGAGATTGGTTGAAAGAGTTACCTAGCGAAGGTTGGTAAGAATTGGCACGAGAAGAAAGTTTTGGATGGGCTGAAGTGTTCGCATCGGCACCCATTCTTTGAACTTCCCCCATGTTGGTTCTAGATTGCCTATTTTCACCCAAGGACAAGTTTGAGCTTGATGTATTGCGATTCTGTGATCTTCTTACTGTATCCCTAACTGGTCCACAAGCTGGGCATGAGACATCTTTGCACTTCCTATAGTGACTCAAAATGGCTCTCGACGAGAAGCAATGGGGTACTCGGCACTGATTGTCTTTGCAACCTTCCATATGCTTCCATAGGCGCTTCATGTCAGCACAGTGGGGAGTCACGGGACATCGCCCGTCTTCATGAGGACATTTGGCAGAATGGTGAAGAAGTAGCAAGCGCTGCTGTTTGTGTCTGATCCTTACTCTCCATTCAGGATCATCCCGATTTGATGATCCTGACGAGCTTAATACTGTGCCAGACGATAGCGAGTTTCCCATCCCACGGCTTGCACTAGTTCTGTTGCTACTAGTTGCGGCTCGCTGATCCTGGAAATTAGAGCTACCTACCGTTCTCATCTGCGTGTGTGGACTTCCTCTCATACTATTCATGTCCACCATGGGGTTGTTGTTCGCCACACTACCAGGCCCAATTGAATTTGACTGAATTGATGTATTGGAGGATGTCATCCCAATATAGTTCGAATTTGTATTGTTGGACGATGGAATCCGATCTCTTTGACGATCGTCTCTTTGATCTCTCGCCTTTTTTGATACTTCTGCAGCTATTTGCTGAAGCCGTTGTTTCAAAGTATTCATGTCCGTGTACGCCTCAAACGATCTGGCATTTCTATAAAGAGAGACCTCTAGCTGTTTTGCCATTTGCGGTAGTTTACTGAGCCACTCTGGTGATCCATTTCTGTCTTTCTTCAGCATTTTCACACTATAGACAAGAGTCGGACATCAGATAACTGTCGTCAAATGGGGCAACAACAACATTCACAGCTACAGGCAACTTACATGTGTTGAATCATATCTCTTCGGTGCTGCGTATCTCTATCTGTTTGCCAGCTTCCGTTCATCCCCCCACCACTGTGCATGCTCGAATTCAGCATTGGTGTGGAAGATGATCTCATGGATCCGTTTGACACATTCATCACTCCAACACCCCCGATATTGGGATTCATTGTCATATTTGGCATACCTGCATTCATAGAGGTTCCCATCATGTTCACGGGGTTTCCCATTGGCATCATAGAATTACCGTTCATTGAGGTATTCATTGAGGTATTCATTGAGGTATTCATTGAGTTATTCAAAGTATTATTCATTGAACGGTTCATCGAATTGTCCATGCCACCGCCCATGGAGCTACCCATGAATTGCTGGTTTCTGCCGTTGGTCGATGCCATCATGTTATCGTGAGTTTGTTGCATTGGGAGAACGTGCCCGTTTCGCGATTGCGATGATCCTCTATGCATTTGAGTCATCCCGGGGTGTATTTGGCCTCCTTGCGGCTGCTGTTGGTGACCCGATGAGTGGAGAGGTTGATGTGAGGTATACTGTCCTTGTGGGCCGCTTGCACTAGGCATTTGGAAGCTATCATGACGAGATCCTGGAGATTGCGGGCGCATTTGATACGTCTGACCACCTGGAGGGATTCCAGCGGAAACTCCCCGTGGTAGACCATGGGTGTAAGCTGGGTTCATCGGTTGTTGGTGCATTGCTGAAGACTGCCCAGCATGACCTGGTGGCATGGGAGGTCTTGGCAATGAAGCCTGGGAAACGCCTTGCTGTTGCTGTTGAACTGAACCGTCGAAAGGAGCCATCATCTTGGAAACAGCGACTATTTTGGCCTTGGCCTTCCGCAATTCCAAATACTGTTGTTTCGAAGCCGTGACTCTGCAGGGATTCAATGACAAAGAATAAAGGCAACGGTAGAGTTAGCACAAAACATTGGCCAGTTTCTTAACCATGTATGAACGTTCCGAGCTACAGTTACAATGTGATCTTTAAGGCTTGGAAAGTGGCATTCCTCCACTGCCTTTTCACATTTTTCTGCTGTTCATAAAAACACCCGGATATAACCGAGCCAAAAGGCCAGCAGCGTCCTTTTCTTGGCAGGAAATGTCTTGATGCATCGGCAACGAGCAAACAGTGGAAGACCACTGACCTTTGATGTGTTCTTGACGTTTGGAAGGATTCTTATCACACTCACCGGGCAATAGTGATATCAACGAAGGGGTTCGAACTTGAGGTGTAAAATTTACGTAGTGCTCTTACTTTCGTGAGATGTTCGGCAAGTTTTGTGATTTTCAATTTTTCAATTTTTCTTTGACTTTTGACTTTGATCTCTCCTTGGTCCGTGCGCCTGTCATTTTCGAATGAATTTTTTCAAGCAAGACTTCCAGGTTTCGCAAAATGTTGATGCGAAAGTTGTGCGAAAGATAGCGTGCGTACGTCGTAAGGTGCAATAGGGGGGAAGGCAACCCTCTCCCCGTTACACAGAAGGGGAGT